>JANHAO010009308.1:0-18493 GCA_026873985.1 Saraca asoca
ATTTTTATTTCATAAAATAAGAAATTAAAAATTTTAAAAATAATGAAATTTGAGGTTCATAAAATGGATTGTATTTTTATTTTTACAAATCATATTTCTTGACTGAATCAAATAGTAAGAAAGGGATTCACAAATAATCTAATTTCATTTCTTGACTGAATTAAACAGTTTAAATAAATAACAGTTTCCATCCCTTTTCCTCTCTTTATTTGATTTCATTCCCTTTCCGTTTTCACAGAACCAGACGGATCCTAATAGTATTTTAGTCATTTTTTTTTATGATAGCAAGAATAACAAATTACTTAACATATCTATGACACTTAAAAAAAAGTTTAAAAAATAATATCATGTATCACTATAATGTTAAATTTATTGATTTTTTTAAAATCTTTTGAAAAACATACAAGGATGACAATAGGGTCGGTGGATATACCTAGCTGAACTGGATCCCCTGCTCATATTAGAAGATGAGCAGGGTGCTCATCCTTTAATAAGAACCGTCAGATGTATCTTAAACGGTTCAGATTCATTTATGTGTCACATCATCCCATCAAATCATTTAATTAAAGGATGCATCTGAACCGTTTAAAATGCATCTGACGGCTCCTATTAAGATGAGCAGCCTGCTCATCTCTAAAGATGAGCAGGAGATCCGGATCGTATACCTAGCTACCATTCAAATTAATGGACATGAATACGTGAGCAATTAAAATTTCTTTAAGACAGCCTGCCTTTTAAGGAAGAAGTTTGCTCTTTCGAGTTTCTATAAGGAACTTTATTCTAATGCTCACCAAAACCAAAACATGGTGGTTGTTGAAGGAGCTTATCCTTTAATTTATTTTTTAAAGATAAATAGAATTTATATTTCATGTATTGATGGTATAATTATATTTATATATTATCTGAATTTTTTCATGTATTACTAATATAAATACAACTACATCAATATTGCATAAAATATAAATCCATATAAGTACGCTAAACTTGATTCAGGCTATTTTTTTTCTTTTAATGTACAATTAGGTTAGATTACCCCTTTATCCATTTTCCCCATAGAAGGCTAAGTGCGAGAGTGAGATGCATGCAATTTAGTTTTACGTTCATGTTTATGTTGGAAAAATTGCAAGATCATTTGATTTATCTAATAAGTAAATTTCTATTTGAAGTTGAATTTATTAAAAAAACAAATTTTATAAATTTTTTAAAAAATATTTAAAATTATTTAATTAATAATAAAAATTAAAAATTTATATAATTTCTTTTTATACAAATAGATAAACAATTTCTCTTATTTTATGAGAAATAAAACTTCTTAAGAAGAATAATTTTTCTTATTTTATCAATTAGTGATAAATTAAGTATTATATTCATCTATTATTTTTTTCTTTGAAAATTATACTTTTTACAAAATTTTCTGCCAATTAAATATAGAAGAAATGAATCAAAACCATAATTTTATCTAACGTAATTAAAAGCATTTAACCCAATAAATTAAAATGCCATTGTCAAAATGAATCAAAACGATAACTTTGTCTATAGTCATTAAAAGCGTTAATCACAATAATTAAAATACTATTGCCAGCTGACTATTTTCTTGTTTGGCAGAGCTACCACTGAAACACAATCTTGGCCTTTGTGGTTTATGTGGCAGGCTAGCATCACACAAAATGTTGAAACTTGGCATTTACGAGACTTTCATGTTTTTTTTTTTTTAATATTATCACCTATAAAAATTTTTCACAAAAAAATTATAATAATTATATTGATACAATCTATTTTTTTAACGAGAATAATTTCATATAAATAATATTTGTTATTGTAATTGGAATTTTCTGATTCTCGACTAGGTGAGAATACGTCTGTAAAAAAAAAAAATTTAAAGTACTCTCAATCAAATATTAGATAGAGTGTGAGAATTAGATAAGACTAAGATTGTATTTTTTGGTTGACAAGGACACACATATCTTATTCATTGTGGCATGGCATCCGACTGGGTCAACCAACCAAGTACGGGCCATAAACCGAAAACCCGAAACCCAAATTTAATTAATTTGGGTCGGCCCCTCCGTTTTGCCGGCAATTATATCCTTTCATGGGTCTCCCGCTTCCCATTAATACTCTCTTCCTTCTTCTTCTTCTTCTTCTTCTTCCCTCTCTTCCTTTCCCATCACTTTCTCAATTCAACTTTCATTTTCCCACTCTCCAAATCTCTCCTCCCGTTTTTCCATTTTTTCAGAAAAAAATGAAGATCTCTCTCTCTTCAATCCCACCTTCTGCAGGAAGCATATTCATCAGGCCAGCTCTCATCTTGCTTCTTCTTCTCTTTCTCTTCTTCGTCTCTTCAGCAAATTGCAGACTCCACAAGACTCAGAGCCCTACTTTGCCAGCTTCAACTCCTTCAAGAAACCGCCATTATTGCAGTTCTTTTTCTCATGAAAACTCACGTTCTTTGTGTATTGAACTTCAAAGACTCCACCACAGGTTACGTCCCTTTCCACCTTTTGCTGATCCAAGATATGCTGCAGAGAAGAGATTGGTTCCTACTGGACCAAACCCTCTTCACAACTGAGTACAATTAATACTCTATTCATAGTTTTAGACTCTGACTCAGTATCATAATATTGCATGCGCTTGATTCCATGACCGCAATTTATCGCAATTTTACTCCATAGATCCGTACTTTTCCACGTTTCTCTGCAACTGTGAAGCTTAATTCCCAAGCCAATCTAGCTATTTTTCCATATAACATCCTCATTATTAGGTATGTTATTATTTATTTGATGTGCAGGGAAAAAGTACAAATACCCTTCTATGTATCCATCTATGTCAATATAAAGTTAGTGGCTTTTCTTGATATCCTTTAAAGGGTCTTTCTGCTTTATCTTCAAGTTTTTCATGAATACCCATCAATATATATTATGCAAGAAGAAGAAGATTATTTATGCATCAATGGCTGGTTAGAGTTGCTATATATGGAAGAAAAGTTGGAATAGTGTTGTATATTTGTTTAGCTTCTTCTAGTTCTTTTTGTAATTAGGTCATTGGCAAAGCCAAATTAGCCATTTCCATGCTTGTTTTTGGTTTTTCTAGTTCCCAATTAGGACTATGTATTGAATGGTGAAATTCTGAGTGGAGAATTTTGTATTAGAAATTAAAGGGAGAGTTTGAATATGAAAACAATCATGGAAATGGTCCCTTTTTTAGGGTTGAAATAAATTTGGTTTGGAGGTGAAGTTCAAAAGGACCCCATGAGTTTCATTAATATGGAGGAGCCACCAAAGGACAAGGCCCTGTTAGTTAGCATGAGAACTTTATAATTTTTTATATATATTTAAGTATATTGTATATTTGATATTGAATTAATGAACGCGACTTTGGTACTTTTGCTTCTATATATTTTGCCCTTTTATATTTTGTCTCATTAATAATTGTAATTATTACATAAAAATAAGAAAATTTTTAAATCTTTTTGTCTAACTTTAAAAAATTAGAATTACAACTTTTTATATGTATTTATTATACGTAAAATCAATACATATTTATAAATTTTTATAAAATAATTATGATTTTTATAAAAATTCACAAAATTTTCGAGTTTAAGCATAACCCTTGTTTTATTCCTTTGTTTGAGGTCACTTCCAATTATTTTGTGAATAATGGTAGGCGAACTATGCTAATTTAGCATAAACAATTTGGTATTTATGCACAGGAATATGTGGATGTGACTGACATATACCTTCTCTTTATAATTTGATTACGTACGATCCATAAGACTTCCTCTTCACTTTGACACATAAGGTTTGAAGGAAAAGAAAAAAAGTCCGATGTAATGTTTCTGAATTTGTTTAGTCATGAAAGGAACTCTATATGCAATTTGCATAAAAAATGATGACAAAATTTAGGATAAAGTTGGGTAATCAAGATTACGGGAGTATGTATGAAGGTGATACCATTGTGATATGACATATTCCATTTTGTAACTTAATTTAGGCAAGCAAAAGACAAAAGCAGTTATGTTACGGTGGGTGAAGTCAAGATTTCTAGAGTATAACTTTTTTAATCATCATCATCTTGTGACTTTGTGTTGCAGTTTTTCAAATCTAGTTTCTTTTGTGAAAGGTCAAACAAATTAAGCTTTCAAGTTTGAATTTAAATTTAATGCACTAGATAAAAAAAAAAGTACCATCAATGGATATCAATTAAGGTACTTCATTAAAATACTATGAGTAATTAATACAATAAAAGTATTTTTAACAAATTTTCAAATAACATCAAGTGGTTAGTGATAATGCAAAGTTTTTCACATTGCTAAGGCATTAAAACTAAATCCATGATATTTTAGGTTGAAAGCACTATTAATGACTGATTATCTTAGAAAATGAAAATAATTAGCCGCTATAACATAATTATACTGTAGAATCTGAATCCTCTCAAATAACTAGAATAATCAACAGATTAAGAACAAAAATGAATGTGATTTGCATTATCTTAAAATCCACTTACTTATCCGATTCTCATTTTACTATCCTCCGCATGTCAATATCTAGATTCATCGCATTTTAACGAGAAAAACCTTGAAATCCAAAATGCAAAGAAATGAATAGAAAATCCAGACTCGTCACATTTTATGGAGAAAAACTTCTGAAATCCAAAATGGAAAGAAATGAACAGAAAAATAAGGATAATAAAGATAACTTAGGTATATTTGATTTATGAGAATATTTTCTATTTTTTTCTAAAAATGATTTTTATTTTTTAAAAAAATGTGATTGATATTTATTTAAATATAATTTTCATTTGCATCTCAAAATAATAATTATGGAAAGATTCATGATTAATTATGGTGATGTAGGTACTGATGGTAAAAATAATTATGATTCCAAATGGTGGTTTTAATAAACAACAATGAAGGTGGATGTTGGTAGTAATGGTGGATGGTGAGTGTGAATGGTCGTGGTGAAGGCAATGGACAATGAGAATGGAGATGAATTGTTTATTAGAGTAGTGATAGTTGGTGATTTTGGCAGAGGAGGTGAGTAATGGTGATAAGTGATCATATAGTGGTTGGTGATTGTAAATAGTGATGATTGATGATGGGTGGTTGTGGTGACGGTGGTAGTGGCTGTTAGTAAAATTATAGAACATAAGACAAAATATTAATAAGAATAACTTTGAGGCATATAGTAACTATACTTCCCCTCATACAAAAAGAAGAGTTTTACCTAGGATACAACAAAGCACTCAAAACTCTTTTATGAAAAGCAAAATACTAGTCACGAAAACTCAGAATGAAATACTTTTGTGTAGATAATGAATTGTTGCTTAGAACAGTTATCATATCTCTCAAACTTGAATAGTTATATATCTCCTATATGAATCATCGTATTTCTTAATCATAGATCATCATGTCTTTGCACACGAAGCTTTAGTCTATTAACTCAAACTCTCCTATCTGGTTAGTAGACAGCTCTTCTCTATTTTGATTGCTAGGGTTAGAGATAGAGCATTTACCAAGAGGATCCATCATACTGAAATAATAGATTCACAACCAAATCCAGATAAACAATTAAAACCTTCTATTTATTGTTATAATTTTCACATCACTTATGTTGTGTAATATGATTTATTTGGGTTATTTATATGTAAATTTTTCTATAATTGGTGTTAAAACTTAGTTAATCATGTTATGTGACTGAATTGTGTGTGAATTCATTCAGAAATTGTATGTTTATAATTACATGGGGTTGTGAAAATAATTTAGTTGTTAATTGTTCTCATAATTTAAAAAGCTATGAGAAATCCCAGATTATTTTACTATCTTATAGCAATGAATTAATGAAATTTTTTATTTGAATAATTTCCTGTGAGTTTTTTGAACAATTTGCACAAATCAGTTTATGAATTTGTGTGAGTTTTGCTAGGTTTTTTAATTCAAAGCTATAAATGAATATTCTAGGTTTTCTAGAAAGGGTTTTCTTTCAAACTTAGACATTTTTGTCATGTTTTCTTCAATCTGATATATGGATTAGTGTTAGAATTGTATGAAGAACAAAAATCCCAAATCAATTAAATAGAATTGACGTTCATTTGCTCGCTTAAAATTGGTGTTTGAGAGACTGAGACAATATTAGTTATATGTTAAGTGGGAGAAATTCTTATTTGCTCAGGAGTGCATCAAGTCCCTTGGACACATTAGTGAATGTGGTGGCATCCACATGGACCTAGAGAAAGTGGGGGTCATTCAAGAATTGGACACATTAGTGAATGTGGTGGCATCCACATGGACCTAGAGAAAATGGGGGTCATTCAAGAATGGAAGCTCCAACAAGGATGGCTGAGTTAAGATCCTTTTTAAGGCTTGCTAACTACTATTGTAGATTTATGGAATGATACTCTAGAAAGACAGCCCCATTAACAGACATTTTTAAAAAATGGGTGGTTTGGTGGTGGACTAAGGTGCACCAAACCACTTTTGAGGATTTGAAGCAAGCTATGACTGGAAACTTAGTGCTTGCCTTACTAGATATTACCAAGCTTTTTGAAGTTTAGACCAATGCTTCTAAGTTTACATTGGTCGAAATCTTGTTTCAAGAGGGACATCCTGTTACCTATGAAAGCCATAAGTTGTTGGAAACTGAATTGGGATATGTAGCACAGGAAAAGGAAATGCTAGCAGTAGTTCATTGCTTATAAGTGTGGAGACATTACTTGCTTAGGTCAAAGTTTGTGGTTAAGATTGATAACACTGCAAATAGTCACTTTTTCACATAACTGAAGTTAACCCCAAAGTAAGGCCATTGGTAAGAATTTTTGATAAAGTTTAACTTTGAGTTCGAGCACAAGGTGGAACAGACTAACTAGGTTGCAGATGCCCTTAGTCATAAGGTTGAGCTTGTGGCAATGACCTTGATAGTATGCACAACTCATAATTGTGTCACTACAACTATGTAAGAATGCATCTAAAAGAATCTCACCAAAGATCTAATGGCTCAAACTATCATAAATCTTGCTAAAGAGGACAAAACTCATCAATTTTAAGTGGAAGATGATCTGCTATAGATGAAAGGGAGAAGACTCTTTGTCCTCAAATTTGGTGGCTTGAGCAAGGTGCCTTTGAAGGAATGTCATGATACATTATAGGTAGGTCATCTGGGATGGAAAAGAATTTATGCTTTGTTGAAGCAAGGTTATGATTGGCCACAGATGCATGATAATACAGTCAATTATACCAAAACCTGTCTCATTTGCAAGTAAGATAAGGTTATGAGTGATAAGATTATGGGACTTTTGGAGCCATTACAAGTACCCAATAAATCATGGGAGAGTGTTTTATTAGGCTTTATTTCCAGCCTTCCTAAAATGGTAGGTTTGTCCACTATTTTGGTAGTGATAAATCACTTTTCAAAGTATGAAACTTTTATCCTAGCTTCCAAGTATTGCACGGAAAAGGAGACAACCCTATTACTTTTCAAATTCATGGTCAAGTACTGGGTGTTCCCCAGAACATTGTGAGTGATTGAGACAACGGATTTATTAGGACTTTCTGGTCTGAACTTTTTAACATTTTCGGATCACAGGTCAATATCTTGTCTAGCTATTATCCTCAAATTGATGGTCAAACTGAGATTGGAGGAGTACTTGAGGCACTTTGCAAGAGTTAATTAGAAGAATTAGCTGTAACTACTTGATGTTACAAAGTTTTACTTTTGTTTGAAAGTGTAATGGGTCAATAGCCGCTCTTACCCTACATAGTCTTTGAGTCATATAAAAGTGTAAATCTAAAAGCACACCAATTCACTAAAGACTAGAAGCTGAATATAGAAATTGCCCAAGCTTACTTAGAGAAAGTATCGAAGAGAATGAAAAAAAAGGCAGACAAGGGGTGACAAGATTTAAAATTCAAGGTGGGAGATCTTGTATTAGTGAAGCTGATGTTGGAACAATTGAAGCACCTCAGAACCAAAGACAAGAGATTGATCAGAAAATATGAGGGGTCAGTTTTTGTCATTGTTAAAGTTGGAATGATAGCTTATAAGATTGCTTTACCCGAGTGACTAAAGACACACCTTATTATTCATATTAACAACTTGAAGTCATATTATCCAGACACTATAGATTCAACCTGTAACCAGCCCACCAAGCCAGAAATCAACCTCAGCAAGCTGAAGTAGAAAGTAGTAGAAGAGATTCTAGCAGAGCGTGTGCTGATTATGAGGAGGCACCCTAGGAGAGTTCTTAGTGAAGTTAAGACTAGTTGGGAGAAAGTTGAAGACTTAACAGATTTCAATGAGTAGATTCAAGCCTTTCAAGCAGCAAAGTCTCTAAGGACGTCGACCAAGACTAACTGAGTGAGGAAAAATGTCACAAGTTGGCCTTATACACTAGTTCAATAGGCAAATATACTCTGTTTGACATGAAACTTGGTAGATAAATCAAGCATAGTATGGAGGTCTTCTAGCATGAATTTGGAAGTAATTCAATTTGTGTACTATTTTTCTGATTTTCCCCGTTTTTGGGTTATTTATGTAATTTTAACTAAGGTAATTTATTCAGTACGAGTAGATAAGCACATGGTTATTATCTTTGGACTTTGAGCTTTTTGTTGATGAAAAATAATGCAAAAACCCTTCTCGTGTTAAGAAAAAAAAATCTTATGTTAATTCATAAAAAGTATATCTGGTTTTGCCATTAGACCTTTGGTTGAGAATACTTTTTGGGGGTAGTGCCCGATGACCCTTGGTGGGGAATTCTAACATTAGTCTAAGGGTCAGAGTATGTGGCTTAGTGCCTTCCCTACACACTCCAAGCTATGTAATGAGGCTTAATATGAATCAAAGAATTAGCCCTTGGTGCCTCCCTTACACACTCCAAGCTATATAATGAGGCTTAATATGAATCAAAGAATTAGCCCCTTTTTAATTTATATTGTGCCATATTTTATTTGATTTTTCCTGTATTTTCCCTGTATTGCATGTGTTGCATTCTTGGGTGCTTTGTTGTGCTTGTTTTTGGCTTACTTTGTGTTATATGATATGTTATCTTTATCCCTACATGTAAATGGATTATTTTCCTTGATTGTTTACCTTCCGTTGCGCTTTTTAATACTTTTTGGCTTGATATTTTCATCCTTTAGTGTCATGGGACTAACCATTGGTTGGCTTACTTTCAGGTGGTAGATAACAAGTGCTGCACATTCTAGCCTGTAAACTTGCCAACTTATGACACACAGACATACAGGCCCACACATGTGTGTGATGCATGTGGTCCTATCATATCCCGAAATCATAGGTGTGATTAGCCCGAATCACCTTATGGTGACTTGCGAACTTATGCGTATAACCTTACTAAAAATTCCTTATTATTACAAAACATGAAAACAAATGTGAAAAATATGACTTTCAGTGCCTTTTTATTTAAATCACTTGATATGCATGATTTTGCTAAAGATAATAGTTTGAAACAATTTTCTGAAATTTAAATAAATCTTTTTTACTAAAAATTCAAAATCCATAACTAAGGATTCATTGTTTGACTAGACAAATACTAATAATTAAAGTAAATCAAGGAGACTATGTATATGATTTCAACAATGCAAACCTTGATGTATCTTCTATATGAGATAATTTTCTTAAAATTTGTTAACCTAAAAATTGTTAATTAATGAGGTAAGTATGACTACTCAGTGAAGGGTTAGAAATCCTTTTTGGTCATAAATATAGATATAAATAAGAACATACATATATTATATATATGAGAAAAATGTGAATTTAAAATACTTTTTTTAAAAAAATACATATTCATAACCATCTCCAATATTTTCATAATTATCTCTTAAGCTTACTGTCAATCCGTAACCTTACTAATCTTGCTATTTCATCATAAACGTAACTAAAAACACAAAAATTATTTTACTAAGTCATATATGATAACATGTAAAGCTTGCATCTCATATTATACTGACAATAGGGAATACTGGAGAAATGATGTCTACTTAACTTTTACTTGTCCTTTAGGAACATATATAACTTATCGTGTCTGATTGTATCATATCCCATGACCTCCTATTTCATGAGTGACCATTTGTCTCATATCCTCTTATCGTATGGGACACCATTTGTCCTATAACCCCTATTGTATGAGAGACTATATATACATCTCTTAGTACACGTAAGTCCCCTAGCTATTTCATGTTAGTTTGCAAACACATTCATTTCTTTAATATACTTTTTCCTTTCCATCAAATTATAAGTTCCTAACTACCTTTATCTACTGGATAACTAACATTTGTGTATCATTAACTTATTCTTATCTTTTCTAATGCAAACTATATGTTTATGAAGTGAAATTAATTGTAAAAATGCATTTCTTGAGAAGAAAACTTTATTCTTTGAAAAATAATTTGTAATTTCTAACATAAAGAAATGTTTAATTAAATATAGTAGTAAATTAGTGTAAATAGATAATTAATATTTGAAATAATAATTTTATTAACTTCAGGAAAACTAGTTATATAAAATGGTTTCCATAAAAAAAATTTGAATAAATGTTTCAAATAAATAAATAGAATTTGGGGCACTTGAGAAACATAAATTTGAAACAAAAAACTAACTTTGATGACATCTTTTGAAATTGATGAACTCTTAACATTCATACTTATGTGCATATGCAAAGATAAGATTTCTGAAATAATCCACAACTTGTACCCATTATTACTTTCCCATACTGTGTCTCAATTTATTCATGCATCCAATGGAACATTCATTTCACATAGTGATATAGGAAAACAATTCTTAAATTCTATCATGTACCTATAGTCCCCATGTAAACTCTAGCCTTTATTTGAATTCATGAAATCTTACATTCTAGGTCTATTTTTGGTATAACCCATAATCCTTTGACCATTGCAGGTCTAATAACAATTTATCATTCTTGACTACATTGATTTAAGCCTAATTCTAATGGGCTAAATTCTTTAACTATATTCCTATATTCCCAATTTCTAATATAGAAAATACATTTACGATAATTTTCAAAATAACACTTTTTATGAAAAAAGAGTGAAAAGGGTAGAATCCCATTTACTTGATCATATGAGTTTCCCAAGGCTTTCAATGCAAAAGTCTATATCTAATACAAACATGGCATTTGGTCTTAGGCTTAAGTGCCTAATGATGAATACCATGATCTAGACAATTTAACTGATTAATTTCATAATAGAATATATAGATGAGATTAAAGGAAATGAAAAACACATTTGGTTTAATCATTTTACCTTGAGTTTGGGTTTTTGGATCAAATACTAGGATAAGACTTTTTCTTGACAGGGTTTCATCTCTAGTTAACACCTGATTGCACTAGGATTCTGAAACCTTGAATTTCATACATTAAGTTTTGTCTGACTTGACACTGACTGGTTGATCATACTTTAAAACCCAATCGACTAGCCAATCCACCCATGGAGACTATACCCATGGTCAATTGGTCACCCTTTTGGACTCATATTTGAATCTAATCAAGTTAACCCTAGGAGGATATTACAAGTCTACATGCCATCATACTAGCTTAGATTGAAGCAATTTTGGCAGTGTTAAGCTCCACTATCTGTTATTTATTTTTTGGTGATTTTTTATATATTTTTGAAATAAGAATTTTTTATTTAATTTTTGTCCTATTTATTTAATATTAGTTTGATTTTTTTAGGCTTAAAAATTTTGCTATTGATTCCTACATGTTAAATTACAACATGTAATTTTTTTCAGCATTTTATGATGTTGTTTGGTTATTAAATGAATTTTACAAGTTTATATGCATAAAATTATAATTATATAGGAATCATATTTACTTATATTATGCCATAAAATTTTATGCTCATCTATCATGAGCCCAGGTGTATAAAATTTTGATAAATAAAATTGTTAAGTTGTATTAAGGAAGTGCTATATTAATAATATTTATACATTACCATAATATAATTTTGTTAGTGATAATATGAGTGTTAGAATTAAATGTTATGTTCTTAAAATCTTAAACACACTATCGGTGTTAGGTTTTAGTAATATAATATTTAATTCTTATATTGTATTATGAAACCTTAAATACCCTATCGGTGTTGGGTTTTATTGTATTATACTATAGACAATTGCATAGTTTAGGGTTGGAAAGTTGAAATGAGGTATTGATGAACTGATATTTGAGAGAAAGCCTAATTTGAGGTATTTCCATGTTTAGGGTTGAAAAGTTGAAATAAGGTCATATGTTCCATCTATGATCAATTAGCATGCTTTTGAACGAATGAAGTGCTACCACATGTTTGTAACGTATTAATAACATTTGAGAGAATCTTGTTAAGTAGTTGTTGGCATTGCATTGTTCATGTAAACTTGATCATGTTTTTTGTTATGTGTTGATTGAACGATTGATTCATAAAGTTCTCAACTGATTAAGTTTTGTGCCTTAGTCATTTAACTAGGTGTGGATAGTCGATCAGCCTGGATTAGATTGTGTCGAAAGCCTATTCTTCACCTAACCTTGATTGCTTGGCCTGGATTAGACTGTATCGAATATTAATTCTTCACCTGGCCTCGATCAATTGGTTATTGATGGAACGACCAGATACTACAAACTATTTTAGGTTATGTTAGAAATAAATCTTTAAAACAAGAAAAATTAGATGGAATAAGATAAATATTTGTTCAAGGATACTATTCTCACAAATATTGTCATATACCATTATTTTCACAAGTTAAATTTAATCTATGATCCCATGAATCTGACTAATAAGTTAAATATTATTATTCAGTCTTCATAAGATGAATCTAGTTATACCCAAGGAATCTTTTACCAAGCAACAAAAAGAGCATAGTTGACGTTGTTATTTTATCATTATTTTTAGTAGAAATTATACTCATTGCCTCTAAGTTTGTTTACATTTCGCATATAAATGATTCTCTTTTTTCTAAAATAGCAATAAACTCCCTTTGTATCTAAAGTTTATTGTTGCAACCTCACCTCTATCCTCAATTATTTTTTACTTTACTTAAATGACTTTTCTTGTTTACATATAGCAAAAATGAGCTAGTATAAAGAGCTTGCTACCTAAATGATACAAAATAATAAATTTTTGCATCAAAGTTAAGTAAGAGAAAAATGGTGAAAAAAAAATTATGATTTAACCCTTATAGAACATTTGATAACAAGACTAACCATAAAAGTAAACGATAAAATATAAGAATAAATTCTATTGAAAGGATTCTAACCTAACTTATTCAAAATAACAAATAATAAATCCAACTCATAGAAGTTTAAGTGCAAATAAAATTAAAAATGAGATTAAAAGGAAGTGATTTAATCCCTACAAGATTACACTTAATACGGCAAATTATATTACAATCACTGAAATTTAATCCAATTATATTTATATCTTTTTATTTTTAAAAATACATATTCAAATTCTTTATTTTTGTATAGTAAAAAAAGATAAGTGATATATTTCTAAAATTAAAAAAATATAATTGTAATTAAGTTAAATCTAAAAAAAAGGGCAAAAATCTTCGCCCTATGTACTGGGACCCTCGCACTTGCTTGCTTGGAAGGTAAAATTATCAAATGGTAGAAAATACTACAACTAAAAAATTAAAGGTGTCAGTTGCTATTTCAAAAAAAAAGAGGGGTAAATTTACAAACAACATAAACATTAGATGATATGGGTGTAATTTTCCTTATTTCTAACCGAGAAGTCAATCACAAAAAATAAAACCAAGCAAAAACCACTAATAAATAATAATTAAAATTCCCAGTGCCGACTAGCTGTGCGATTTTCCACTGAGATGCCGCGTCAGCTGAAGCTCAACTTCCATTAATCAATTAGCAAATTCCACTACTCTTTTTCTTCCCCTTTCCCTTTCCTTTTCTCTCTCAACTGCCAATTGAGCAAATCTCAAGAACACACTCAGAACTTACAAATCACAGTTCAGATCCACAAACACCAGCTTACAGTCTCGCAAAAGCCATTAATATCCTGATAGTGATAGACAGACAACGATCTCAGTCCTTGGTGAGTCCTCAAAATGGTGCGGATACCCGTTACTGCACTGTTTCTGATCCTCATTTCCTCTCTATCAATTTTCAATGTTGTGCACTGCAAGACCCTTAAGCGTGATGGTATGGTAACACCCTGATCGTTTTTCAGTAGTTTACTTTGATTTGGCTGTGAAGTTATCATTTTTGATGTAATAGGTAGAACGATTGAGGTTTTTTCTTGCAATTTTTTCAGTTAAAGCTTTGAATGAGATCAAGGCTTCTTTGGGTTGGAGGGTGGTGTATGCGTGGGTTGGAGATGATCCTTGTGGAGATGGTGATCTGCCACCGTGGTCTGGGGTCACTTGCTCCACCGTTGGTGATTACCGAGTTGTTACCGAGCTGTAAGCATATAATACCAACGTTTTCATATTGATTAATGATTTCCTAAAAGTAATTCAGTTTTTTGGGGAGTTCAATTTCTATCTTTTTTAGCTTGTTTTGTTATTAAAAGTGTTAAGTCCAATTATGGCAGAAATTTGTAAAGTGACTCTGTTGGAATTGAAATTTGGAGTTTTTGGATGAGGCGTTCAATTGATGTCACATGCACTGTTAAGAGATATGTTGTTTGTTAAACGGAAATATTTTCTTTTATTTGCAGGGAGGTCTACGCAGTGTCGATTGTGGGACCTTTTCCTACTGCTGTAACTAACCTGCTGGATCTTACTAGGCTGTAAGTATCTTATTTGACTTGATTTTGAATCTTGATCTTAAGTATCTCTAAAGCAATTGTTATTACATATGATTATGTTCCACATCAAACAGGCTTATATGGACAATTATGCTTGTTCAAGTACTTATTCAGAATCAGATGGCTTTATTGTTAGCTTTAATGTAATGGTGGGTAAAAGATAAACTTTTGCAATGGAAATTAAGATTCCTGTTGTAAGTTTCTATTGAAATGATAGTTGTGATAGACTATGGCCTTATATCGTATAATTGAAATTTGAGAACTTTGTTTACTCCGATTTACAATTTATGTATATGATTGTAGATGAAATGAAGAGAGATTGAAATATATCCAGCAGTAGAAGGTTGGTGTTAACTGTTAATTACTGTGAATATATGAATATTTGTGAGTAACTGTGGTTTCTTTTGACATTGGTCTGTTAGCAATAAAAAGCCCAAATGGAACATTTTATTCCCATGCTAAAATGATATATTGGTGGTTTGATCATCTTTGAAAGACTTATCTTCCTTTGTTGTTCGTTTGTTCCATTCAAGTTAGAATGTAACATGGAAGTACCTCCATATCCCCACTCTTGTTTGGGATCTTATGAACTACCTTACTATGTGCTTATGGCAGGGATCTCCATAATAACAAGTTGACTGGGCCTATTCCTCCTCAAATTGGACGGTTGAAGCGTCTTAAAATACTGTATGATGATCTAACACCGCTTCAATTTTATCACTCTTTCATTTGTTTGGATATAAAATTTCTAAAGAGATGCATTAAAATGTTACACCTCCTTATTATAGTCCCTTGGTAAAGTGGGCATCTTTGGCACATTAAAAGGACTTTTATGTTAATCACTATTGTTAAATTATGAAGTACTTTTTCCACTTCTTTTGTACAAACAGTCATTGATCTTTGAACATCATTTGTTTGATTCTTTAAAAGCTTTGATCATAAGTCATGACTGATTTTTGTTTACAGAAATTTGAGGTGGAACAAACTGCAGGATGCAATTCCTCCAGAAATTGGTGAGCTGAAGAGTTTGACACATTTGTGAGTAACTTTTACCATCCTGACAACTTTGAGCTTTTCTTTTGGGCATTTATATTGATATTTATATTTACAATCAAGATATCATGTCCTTTTGCAGACATCTGAGTTTCAATAATTTTAAAGGGGAAATTCCAAAGGAGATAGCCAATCTTCCAGAGCTTCGCTACCTTTATCTTCATGAAAACCGTTTGAGTGGAAGAATTCCACCAGAATTGGGCACTCTTCCATATCTTCGACACTTGTAATATTCTCATCCCTTGAAGTATCCATTACTCTAAAGTAACATATTTTTATCTTATAATTCACGTGCCTCGTGGTAATACTGCTATGCTTACAGGGATGTTGGTAACAATCATTTGGTGGGTACCATAAGGGAACTCATTCGTATTGAAGGTTGCTTTCCAGCACTTCGCAATATGTAAGTCATTACTAGTTGGTAAATTATCTTCATTACATTGTTACCTTTGATATTAAATGGAATGCTGTGGTCTCTCATATTTTCCCAATTATGTTCTAATTCCTAGATATCTAAACAATAATTACTTCACTGGAGGAATACCCTCACAACTTGCAAACTTGACCAATCTTGAAATCTTGTAAGTATTGCCTTTCCTTCTTTGATTCTTTTGCTCTGCACCTTTTTTGTTTCACCCCTGCCCCCAGCCCCCATTTTCTCTGAGCATCTGATAATATTGCTTTGTTGTTCCAGTAAACTTAATGCCACTATGCACTTTTTAGCTTTAAGTTCCTTATTATGTTGACTGTTTGTTGGACACAGGTATCTGTCGTACAACAAAATGTCAGGAATTATACCATCTAGCCTCGCTCATATTCCCAAATTAACTTACTTGTACGTCTGTCTTTCAACTTCATAATATCCTCTCTCTCTCTCTCTCTCTCTTTTTTGGTGCAGTGGTGCTGGATTGGTGACTGATTGTTGAAACATACTCCAGTAGAGTAGAATCTCATTAAAATATAACTATTTTTTTTTAAACATTGTGCCTCGAACAGAGATTCTATAATGTTAATATATACCTCTTAATGAAACAAAAAATAGTGTGTTTTGTTGCCACTCTTATTTCTCAATTATGTTTTATGGTTGCTTTCTAATGATAATTCTTTTTTCTTCTCTGGTTCACAAAAACAAAGTTCTTTACATTTGTCATTTTTCACTGAAATTCCAATCATGTCGGCATGCTTTCCAATATCAACTCCCAACAGTAATTTGTCAGCATTATAAAGATTTTGTTTGATCATCAGGTACCTGGATCACAACCAGTTTTCAGGGAGAATTCCTGATGCCTTCTATAAGCATCCGTTCTTGAAAGAAATGTGAGTTTCATTCTCCATTCGTGGTTGGGAAATTTTCCCATTTATTTTAGCGTTCATTGAACTAAAAAGTCATGTGAATCTTCCCAGGTACATCGAAGGAAATGCATTCCGGCCCGGTGTCAACCCCATTGGTGTCCACAAAGTCCTTGAAGTTTCTGATGCAGACTTCCTTGTTTAGTGACACTCAATATTCTTTATTTTTTAAGGAAGCATATTTGTATAATCACGGAAGCTATAGTTCATCAAATTATCTTAATGACATAGGCAATTAGATTTTTGTCAAATCTGTATTTTCATCCACGAGTTCTATTCAAGTTTTGTACCAATCAGCTTTCCATGCCACTAAGAATTTGGCTAAATTGTATATTACTTTTTATGTCTGCTTTGAAAAATATGTAGGCATCTGATCATTTTAGGCTATGTAGAACACAGAGGACCAAAAAGTTAGCCCCTAGATTATTGGTGCTGTGCTTTTGAAAGATGATTTATCACATTTAGGCTTCCTTTGAGAACCAAGAAAAACTGAAACCTTGGTAACATGCATGATATTATACTGCTAGTACGGTTGGTGTTTGCCAGACCAATGAAAAAACATAAATGGACTGATAACCGAAGAAAGCCATTGGCCATAAATCAATTTTGCTTGAGAACAGAAATAAATTCATTCACTGAAAAAAAAAAATATAATTGTACATGCAACTATTCTCAAATTGGGAGAGGACTGTAGGTGCAGCATCATTGTAAGACTCAAATTTCCTTTGAGAGGCAGTTATACCTGGCGTTACTCTTATGCTAGCTGCATTTTCTATTTGACGAAGAAAAGAATCTTTGATTTAAGCGATGTTCAAAGGTAAAGATGATACTTGAAATGATGTAGTACCACAAAGTAAGCATTTCAAGTCTAATAAATGTCTGGTTCCCCACCTTTTCTCATTGTTGTGTTCACTTTGGCTTAAATAATGAGCCATCAGAATGGTTTTGGAGAAAACTAATCCAACTGCAGATGCATTTTCTCCAAAACTGAGTGTATTTCTTCCATTTTTGGGTGACTTTTCTCGCCGGCAATGAACTCATTGACTAACCCATCAATCTCCACTGAGCTGCAACCCGGCGCCTTCTCCGGCCCTTTGTTTTTCATAATATTTCTAACTCTTCTGGCTTCACAGTGTTTCCCAGCTGCTGCATATAAATTAGAAAGCAAAACATAGACCCCACTGTGATTCTCTAACTGAAAGAGTCTTCCAGCAGCAAGTTCAGCCAAATGAGCTTGTCCTTGATTACAACATGCACTGAGAAATGCTTTCCATGCCAATGCCTCTTCAGAACTATTGCTTGAATTGATTAATCTTCTTATTA
>JANHAO010009309.1:0-18480 GCA_026873985.1 Saraca asoca
GGCTTGCACGAACCAGTGGAGGTGTTGGCCAGTTTATGACAGAGTATGTTGTCACTCGTTGGTATCGTGCTCCAGAGCTCCTGTTATGCTGTGACAATTATGGAACCTCTATTGATGTCTGGTCTGTAGGATGCATTTTTGCTGAGATTCTTGGTAGAAAACCAATCTTCCCCGGAACCGAGTGTCTCAACCAGCTGAAACTAATAATAAGTGTTCTTGGGAGCCAGCATGAGTCTGATATTGAATTTATTGATAATCCAAAGGCCAGGAGGTATATCAGATCACTACCCTATACAAGGGGGAGGCATTTCTCGCAGCTATACCCCCAAGCAGATCCATTAGCCATAGATTTGCTGCAAAAAATGCTTGTGTTTGATCCAACTAAGAGGATTACTGTCATGGAAGCACTCCAACACCCATATATGGCAGGCCTGTATGAACCAAGATATAATCCTCCTGCTCAGGTTCCAATCAATCTTGACATTGACGAAAATTGGGGTGAACATACGATTAGAGAAATGATATGGAATGAGATGCTTCATTATCATCCTGAAGCTGAATCTGCCAATGCATAGGCGATTCTTCCAAGTGTTTCTTTAATCATAATGCTTCAGGTAATTTATCTATAGAAGTTATAATATTTTCCTCTAATATTGATACTGTCTTTCAGGACTTCTCTGCCAAATTTTGTACTTGTACTAAGATTTTGTTTTATTATTTTCCTGCTTAGAAGTCCCTATAGGGACAACGGCATCTTGTAACGTGTAAATAGCCATGTTATTGTCTTTTATCTTTCAACTAAATTCCTTCCAGTGCTTTTACTAATATTAAGTTGTTTCCTCTGAATATTGGAAAAGTCACACTGGTTATTTAGTATTTTACAGAAAACACTATCACTATGTGGTGTTCTTTATTTCCTTTTGGGAAATGATAGATCATTATCAGATACAGATTCCCGGCAATAGTCCTGCATATAGATAAATATCATGTTTCTGTCTGAAAAGTGAGAAATAGAAAGAAAGGAAGATTAAGATAATCATCTGTATGTATGACATGTGGCTTTTATCTATCAAGAATATGTTATTAGGTCCAATTCTGTTATTTCCACGTCCTATGTCTCACTTCCACTCCCACATCCTCTCATAAAAATTATTGGGTCGAGGGTGTGGAAATATCACATTTACTTTTTGGATGTTGGAATAGTTTTATTCTATTTGGTCTTGTCATATAGAAAGGAGATGTTGGTAGTATGGTCATGCATACTACCTGTCTTGCTGTTATTCAGAAGAGATTAGAATTTTTCTATTCAGCATGAGCAAAGGAATCATCCTGCATTGCTTTAAATCTAATATCAGTGAAGTGAAGGCATGATCTTTCGATCTAGTTCTAGCACTCTAGTAATTTGTTAACTCAGTTGATTATTATAGAAAGATCAGTAACTTGCTTTTTACTTTTGAAACCTGAAGAGATTATTTGATGAGCTTGGGTTATCAATTGGTCATTGTTATTTGTTAACTTTATTAAGGAATTTGCAGCTGTCTCATGAAAGTAACTACTAATTACTTGCAGCTGGCGTTTTCCGCCGTTGTTTTTCTGGTTCAAGTCTGAATTTCCATATTATTTCTTGTCAATTCCTTTTTCTTTGAAAGTAACAAAATTTATGCCCTTAGTTCCGACACCAGTTTCTGTGTCTGACTTTCAAATGTTCACTATTACTCCTTGGCTATAGAATTAGGTTATTGAATTTTTTTTGAAGAGCTGATTTTAAATTTTTTATACTAAAGATATCCCTCATGTTTTGCCATTATTATAATACTAGATTTATCCATAAAAACTTTTGAATACAAGTATATTATTGACTGTTAAACACATATAATTATATTAAGTTTAATTTTAAATTTTTTTAATAATTTAAAAATTAAGCAATTCCGTCCACTGATTTTAAATTCAAAGTAAGTTCAAACGTATACTTTCACACTTATTTATATATTCAATAAAATTAGTTTTACTGAGAGTTCTATTAACTTTGTTTATTCTGTATCATCTATTAAATTCATTTATTCTATATCATTGTGCAATAATATATATTAATAAATAAACTAATTTTATTTAAGAACCGCCTAAAATGAGTTTTTTAGAAAAAAAAAATATTCACAACTTACTTGATTATATGAAAGTGCATATAATGAAATAATTAAATTTAAACTTATAAATAATTTTTGAAATATTTATAAATAAGATGAAAAATATATTATAAAGAAAAAGAATTTCTTATTATTTTATGTATGCTAATTTACAATAAAAAGTAATTGTTTTTCATTAGATTGACAATTTGAAGTAAAAAACATTCTAAAATGTTATTTATATGTTTGATAAAATTTATTATTTATTAATTATAAAAAATAAAATGTTTCAAATCAAATCATAAATTTATACAATAACAACAAAAGTTAAATTTGTACACAAAAAATTAACAATCAAAATATATTTGTATTTATTTTTTAAAGACATTTTAATAAAATAAAAAAATAGATCATAAGAATTCATATCATTTAAGAATCCAAATCTATGTTTGAATTTGAACTATAGATTTAAATTTGGGAATGGATTCTTGAATAAATTCTAATCCCAGGATACAACTCAATCTTATGTATATTATATAAAATTTAAACTCAAATGCCACCCAATCTTTTATAATATTAAAAAAGAATTATTTAATAATATTTATAATATAATTTTAATTTTAATCTCATACACCTTGACTTCCAGTCTCCGCGTTCCAATCTTCTTCACCATGTAGATCAAATCTTAAGATTTTAAATTTAAATATTTTTCAATTGGTAAAATTGAAATTAGTTATCAAATAATCTTGAAGATATATATATTTTTTAAATTTATACATAAATTAATATTTGTCGCAGATTTATAAGTAAAACAAATGAAATTTATATAAAAATAAAAAAAAAGTTATCTAGGAGAGAAAAGTTTTTTTTTTTTTTAGGAATTGATAATATATAATGTTATGGGTGAGATTCGGAGCCTCCTAAACGAATTGATGAAAAGAACCTGGATGGTTATAGAGCTTTAGCTTGCTAAGATGCTAGAGGTGCGAAGCCTCGACTCATGCAGCCCGCAACCCTCTTCATGAGAGCTTATTCTAGTAAGAACGAGCTCAGTTTCAGAAGAAGATGCAAGCAACCCCCGAATTGAGGATCCAATTTGCTCAAGAACGACTTTCACCCAGAATTACTATAAAAAAGGAGACAAGCGTACGACATATCTAAGAGACAGGGGTCTCATCCTCAGAGTTTAATCAGCAGCAGCCGAATTGTAAGATATACTTTGTCTTGTTTGAACATGACATGATGTAATATATTTATAACTTGTAAATTTACAATTGTAACATCTTCTTCTCTATAAATAGAATGAAGGAAATGAATGTTAGAGAAGAGAGCCAACCATACTGAAACTCTGTAAAAATATTTCCAAATCAATATATTATCGTCGAGGTAGGGTCCTATTCTATCTGAATTTGGCCAAACCACATTAAAAAGGGTCTGCATTTCTTTTTCCTCCTTCTTCTTCTAGTTGTTTAGCATTTGTCAACTGAGATTAGAATCAGATTGCAGCTTAAGTCCTAAAAGAACCTCCCCTGTTAGCTGGATTCTGGCAAAATCAAAATCTACCATCAACATTTTGGTGCCATCTGTGGGGACTCATCTGCAGTTTGGTTGATCCTCTACACTCAGGCTCATCCTTTGTCTGGTCATAATGGTTAGAGGAAAAGCTATCAAAAAATCTCAGGCTGTCAGTAATCATTTGGAAGGTCGTACAGCGAGTTCTTCTACCACCAGGACTGTTAACAGCTTGCCCTCCTCTGTTCGCCACCGACCCACTGTTACTATGCCTGGAGGCGACAAAATGCAAGCTGGGCACCAACACCAAGAGGCATTAGAAAACATAGTGAAAGAAATGGTTGAAGCGTTTAAGGTGTTGGCACAAACGCAAGCTCGGAATATACAAAGATGAGTTGAAGCCATCACACTCAAGAATGGTCACCAACAACAACAACTTGAAAGTTCGAACAGGATCAACCAGGAATGCACGTTAGATCATCGCTCATGTGACCAGGAGAGTACAAAGAGTCACCAGCCTTCTAGTGAACGCCCAGAAGCATTGGCTCAACAGATGGAGGAGTTGCTACAGAGGGTGAAACAACTGGAAGAACACTCTCAAGGTCGAAGCAATCGGGGACACCCCAAGGGACAATCCCCCCTCTCTAAGGAGACCGAGTCGAAACCTCTCCCTCATAAGCTTAAGGTTCCTATGGTTCCATTATACAATGGGGATAGCAACCCCCGCAGCCACTTGGATGTCTTTAACATCCAGATGGACATCTAGACATCTAACTCTTTGATCAAATGTCGCATCTTCCCAGCTACATTTGGAGACGTACCTTGAGCTTAGTTTAGGAATCTCTTAGCTTGTAGTATCAGCAGTTGGGAGGGATGTCAGGAAAATTTCTAAAGCAACTCGCGCTCCTTGCCATCTCGCTACAATCTTTCAGCATAAGCACGAGTCGCTGAAAGATTATATAGCTCGGTTTAGACGCGAGGCCGACAATGTGGAAAGTCCATCCAACGAGGCCATTTTGATGGCTATATTAGCAAGGCTCTGCAAAGATGGCAAGCTATATAAAAGTATATATAAATCCCCAATCATTGACCTAGGCGAGTTTTATGACCGAGCTACCAAGCAGATTAGGTGAGAGGAGACTTTCGGTCTGAAAGAGTCCAAGCAAAAGGATGAGATGAACCCCTCTGCCTAAAGCAAGAAGAGGAATAATAAGGGTTGAGATGGCAATTCCAACAATCAACTTGCCAAGAAGGCCAAGAATGAGCAACCTCTACATCTGAGCCACCCTAACCATTATAGTATCCTCTCGAACACCCCGGAAAGGATATTTGCTATGGAAAAAGGCAAAGAAGACTTCGGGACTCCCATTCCCTTGTATACTCCTCGCACAGGCAAAAACACGAACAAGTTCTGTGCTTATCACAATGAGACGGGGCATAACACTTCAAATTGCCAAGCTCTCAGAGATGATATTAAGGATCTGATTAAGAGAGGACGCTTGAAGGAGTATGTATTGCAGCCTATAGCACAGCAGCCTTCCCAACCTCGGTAAAACCCCGAGTAGGAGCAGCTACTTGTAGTGAGAACCATATATTGAACTTGTCATGTAATGGCCCACATTCCATATAGCTTGGTTCATGTAAATTTTCTTAGAAATTCTGGAAAATGTTTGATTTGGTCTCGAAAACCTGAGAAGTGAACACTTCACGAACTAGGTCTCAAGTAATGATTGGGTGTCACATTACCCGCAAGTCATTACACATTCGTGACCTATTTCTTGGTATTGCTTTCATGTGATCAAGAATTCACAGTTTTCATGTGATCAAGCATTCGCAGCTTTCATGCGATCGAACTCTGTAGCTTTCATGCAATTTAAAGCTCATGCGTACGAGACATTTTCTTAGTCACCGTGCGTGCGCAGCAATCTTACTGCATGTACGAGTAACTTTCTTAGCCACCATTCGTTATGGTCTTATCACACATGCGAGCCACTTTCTTAGCCACTGCATATGTGTAAACTTGTGCATGTGAGCTACTTTCTTAGCCACCGCATGTATGCAGCGATCTCATCGTGCATACAAGCCATTTTCTTAGCCACCATATACGCACCATTATTAGTCATGCATATGAGCCACTTTCTTAGCCACCATGTGCATGCAATTTAAAGCTCACACATACGAGCCACTTTCTTAACCATTGTGCGTGCGCAGCAATCTTACTACACGTATGAGCAACTTTCTTAGCCACCATGCGTTGCGGTCTTATCACACATGCGAGCCACTTTCTTAGCCACCACATGTGTGTAAGCTCGTGCATGCAAGCCACTTTCTTAGCCACCGCATGCATGCAACGATCTCATTACGTATATGAGCCACTTTTTTAGCCACCGTATGTGCACCATTGTTAGTCATGCATGCGAGCAACTTTCTTAGCCACTGCATGTGTGCAATTTAAAGCATGTGCATACAAGCAACTTTCTTAGCCACCATGCATGTGCAGTGACCCTATTGTGCATACGAGCAACTTTCTTGGCCATCATATGCACGCAACCTAAACCTTGCAGCTATCAGGCGACCTAAATTTTACAGCTATCATGCGACTTGAATTTTGCAGCTATCATGCGAATTGAATTTCACAGCTCTCATGCGACCACGCACTTTAGTGCCATACGGCCTACTCATATATTACTTACTTACATTCAAATCAAATTTATCTTTTGATCAAAAACATTACCGGTTGGCTGTTTAGTTATTCTTATGTGCAGAATTAACATCTATTGTTTGAGAATTGTAGGGCAAAAATTGAGTACTAAAAGAAAAAAGAGGGAGATTTTATTCATCAAAAAGCCTCAACAAGGTACATGTACATCAGAAAGAGTCAAAATACTAGATAGAGAAAACTACAGCTAATTCTCTTTGGAAGAAAGATTGGCACGTGGAAGGAAAACTCCCACCAATCAGAAGGCAAGCCACCAAAGGATAATCTCTACTAATTGAAAGCTCGCCAACTCGCCTAAGCCCATAGCTTTCTTTTCGAGCCTTGATTCCTGGGGCTGGGAGAGTCCAGGAAAGCTTATTAGAGTGACAGAAAAGGAGAAACCTCACAATTGTTAGGACATAATCTGAGATCCGTACGAGATCTCTCCACATTACCAGAGAAATATTGCCTTCAAAGCCTCTTATGCAGTAGACCATACAAGCCTCATCAGAAAAGTAGAACACCGGAGGTATAAGGGGCCCGACCAAAATTTTCATTGAATTTTTTCTGAAGTAAGAAGGAAAGGCCTCTACTGTCTTAAATAGAAGCAATTTTGATCCCATCGAAGGGTCCGAAAGAATTCCCAACCACCTTCATTAATTATTTTGGGAGAAAACAAGGCAAACATGTCTGTGATTATGAGACATGTGTAAAAGAAGGAACATTCTAGAGCAAATGAAGTGGCATGACTAATAAAGGCTTTGACTGTACAACTCCCAATCCACGAAGCGAGCTGAGAGTTAAGGGGCTTAATGTTATGGGTGAGATCTGGAGCCTCCTGAACAAACTAATGAAAAGAACCCAGATGGCTATAGAGCTTTAGCTCACTAAGGTGCTAGAGGTGCAAAGCCTCAACTCGCACGGCCCGCAATCCTTCTCATGCGAGCTCATTCTAGCAAGAACGAGCTTAGTTTCAAAAGAAGACGCAAGCAACCCCTGAACTGAGGATCCAGTTCACTCAAGAATGACTTTCACCTAGAAATACTATAAAAAAGGAGACAAGCATATGACATATCTGGGAGACAGGGGTTTCGTCCACAGAATGTAATCAGCAGCAGTCGAATTGTAAGATACACTTTGTCTTGTACTAACATGGCATGATGTAACATATTTAAAACTTGTAAATTTATAATTGTAACCTCCTCTCTACTATAAATAGAAGGAAGGAGATGAATCTTAGAGAAGAGAGCCAATCATACTGAAACTCTGTAAAAATATTTCTAGATCAATATTTTACTGTGGACGTAGGGTCTGGTTCTATC
Source organism: Saraca asoca (assembly GCA_026873985.1). Classification (NCBI taxonomy): domain Eukaryota; kingdom Viridiplantae; phylum Streptophyta; class Magnoliopsida; order Fabales; family Fabaceae; genus Saraca; species Saraca asoca. Next base: position 7,656 of record JANHAO010009309.1, read on the forward strand.
CGAATTTGGCTGAACCACGTTAAAAAGGGTATGCATTTCTTTTTCCTCTTCTTCTTCTTCTAGCAGTTCAGCACTTATCAATTGAGATTGGAACCAGATTGCAGCTTGAGTCCCAAAAGAACCTCCCCTGTTAGCTGAATTTTGGCAAAACCAAAATCCGCTATCAACATATAAAAAAATTGGTAACAATACAAAGTTATTAATCAAAATATATTGATATTTATATAGAGAAAAATTATTAATAAAAATATATTTTTTATCCAATAAAATTTCCTTTGATTTTATTTTTTTAATAATTGAAAATATATAAAATATTAGTAACAATAAAGTTATTGATCCAAATATATTAATAATACATAAAATTTTGACAATTGAAATATATTAATTTTCATTGACCATTTATTAAATTCAAAATTGTTAAACTAATTTAAAAGAAGGAATATATTTCTTGGATAAAAATTGGAATATTCTATGGTGGGTATTTTTGGAACCATGTAAATAAGCCGGTAAAAGCCCAATAAATAGGCCTAACAGATAAAGGCCTAACTCAACTAGGATGGAGATCACTAAAAGCAAGGTTTAGGTTGCCAAATGCATGCTCGAATCGCTAATTAAAGCTCAGCAATGACCTTAGATCATTAGGTCTAGCCTGCAGCTCAGGGCACACTTCCCCAACCGATACCAACTTGTATGGCCAACTTGTAGATGTCAACTCATAGGGTCTACTTGTAATTATTTTATTATTATTCTTTCCTTTTTTAGAATATAGTTGTAACACCCTAAACACTATAGATAGGGGTTGAAACCATTGTGAATAAAAGACACATGACTCAGATCACACAACTAATATACACAAACACAAATATTCTATAAACACATTCTCAAAAATGCACTATCGTGGATGTAGAGGTCGAATAACTGACTTTAGTCGAACCATGTTAAAACTACCGATGTCTCATCTCACTTGTTCTTCCTTTCCATCCCTCGTTCTCTCTCTCTACACAACCAGTTTGCAGTTTTGGGTTCCAAGAACCCTCATGTTGGCAACTAAATTTTAGGTGAACTAAATTTATACACCAATATTTTAGTGCTAGAATGAGGGCCCAAAACTGCACTCTGGTTAATTTTTTGATTGATTTATCATCCAACTAAAATGGCAAGAGGAAGAACCACTAGAAGTTATGATACTCTTATTGACCAGCCACAAGGTAATGTAGAATAGCAGTGAGAACCAGTTACTCCCATAGCTGGCACTTCCACTGCCCTCGTCTTAGGAATAGTTTATTGCCAACCTACTGTAGATCTTCCTGGAACCAACAAAATACAAATGTGGCATTGACATTAGGTGGCACTAGAAAACACCATAAAAGAGTTGGTTAATATGGTTAGGGCATTGGCACTAGCACAGGCTCAGGCCTAAGGTGCATAAAACCAAGTTGGAGCTACTACACCCAGAAGGGAGCCCCAACAGTCATGCCCAGAAGCCCAAGAGGAAGGGCCACCAGACAAACATATCAGTGTGTTGACTCAGCTCGCTCCTCAAGCTCACAGACAAGGTCGGAGGCCCACCGAACATACAAGGATCATGACGATCAGCGACGTAAGAATTCATCCCAAGTGAAGGGCTTGAGCAGAACCAGCCAAAACATACCTCAAGTCACTACTCTCACGACCAGTAAGGTAAAAGGAGCCAGTGATCTTCTAACTACTATTTTGAGACACAAAATCCAGTGGTGGAAGAATTGCTCTAGAGGGTAAAACAGCTAGAGGAACACCCTCGATCTTAGGATAGTCAAGACCACTATAAGGAAAGGACACCATTCACTAGAGAAATTGAGACAGAGCCTCTCCCGTGCAAATTTAAAATCCCCACATCCTGCAGTATAATATGGATGGTGACCCATATGATCACCTGGATGAGTTCAATATCCAGATAGATCTTTAGACAACTAATTCTTTAGTCAAATGCTGCATCTTCCCATCCACTCTTGGAGACATACCCTGGACGTGGCTTAGAAGTCTCCTAACTCGCAGCATTCACAGTTGGGAAGAATGTCAATGGAAATTCATCAATTAGTAAAGAGTACTAAGAAGGTAGCTCGCACCATCTTGCCATCTTGCAATGGTCTTCCAATGGAAGGATGAGTCACTAAAAGACTACATCATCGGCTTCGGGCACGAGATCAACAATGTAGAAAGCTCCACATATTAGAGCATATTGACAGCAATCTTGGTGGGACTTTGGAAGGATCGTGAGTTGTATAGAAGCATTTACAAGTCTCTAGTGAAGAACCGAGGAGAATTCAATGATCGAGCTACCAAAGAAAACAAATGGGAGGAAACCTTTGGCTCAAAAAAGTCCAATCAAAAGGACGAAGCAAATAGCTCCAACCAAAGTAAAAAAAAAAGCAATGGCGGAAGCGGCAAAGAAAGTCAGAAGGGTGGCTCTCATACTCTGATTGCAAAGAAGGCCAGGAATGAGCTACCTTCGTATCAAGGTCACCATAGTAGCTACGGCGTCCTATCTAACACTCAGGATAAAATCTTTGTAATGGAGAAGAATAAGGAGGACTTTAGAAAACCCACTCCTATTAAGACTCTTAACAAGTTCAGGAGCAAGAGTAGATTTTGTGCTTACCATAACAAAGTAGGGCACTACACTTTGAATTACTGGGAACTTGAAGATGCAATTAAGGATCTAATTAGGAGAGGTCGCTTAAGAGATTATGTGGTATGACCCGTGGGCAAATGACCTCAATAGTCCCAGCAACCAATTCAGCAATAGTGTCAATAGACTCCTGAATAAGAAGAGACACCCATAGTAAGGACAATATTCACTATCCATGATAGACCCAATGTTACAGGTACCTCAAATAGATCACATGAATACTACATGCATGAAGTGAACCATGTCCTACTTACAGGTCATGGTGATTCTGAGAGACTCACTAAAAAGGCAAGGATAACCTTAGATTGCATCACCTTCACGCATAAGGATGCATGAGGAATATGTTCTCCCCATAATGACGCACTGGTCATCTGAGCAAGAATTGGCAATGCAAAGGTGTGAAGGATAATGGTTGATACAGGCAGCCCGATAAACATCATGTATAGACAATGTTTTGACCAAATGGGTTTGAGCTCGAATTAGACAAGGTCTTCTCTGGAGCCCCTTTACAATTTCATCAGAGATGCGATATTATCAATGGGACAGATCAAGCTTCCCTTAACTCTTGGCAAGTCAAACCGCTAAGCCACTATCCTGACAGACTTTTTAATTATAGATTATCTCTCAGCATATAATATGGTGCTAGGATAACCTGTAATAAATGATCTGGATATGGTGACATCAACTAGGATGCTCACTATCAAGTTCCCAATCCCCAACAGAGTTAGATGTGTACGAGGAGAGCAGCACATAGCTAGACGCTGCTATGAGAATGCAGTCAAGTTAAGAGTGAAAGGGAAGAAGATTAATATGGTTTCTAGTGGAGAACAATGAACCAGAAGCACAATTGGAGGTAGCCACAACCTCGATCCCTGTAAAGTGGATGCTGATAAAATAACTAGTCCAGTCAAAGAGCTCAAAGATGTGCAAATTTGAGGCAGATGCTGAAAGATGCCTCAAGTTGGAAAAAAACTTGTCACCGGACATGAAAACCCAGCTTGCTGAATTTTTGAAAGTGAATTTAGATGTCTTTGCTTGAAATCAGAAGATATGATGGGAATTGATCCAAAAATCATGTCATATAAACTCAATATCAATCCCCATCATAAGCCAGTGAGCTAGAAAAAGAGACCTATGACTGCCGAACGTTATATTGTTCTTAAAGAAGAGGTTGATAAACTCCTAGCCAATACATTCATACGGGAGGCTCACTACCCAACCTGGGTAGTTAATCTTGTGCTTGTGAAAAAGAAAAATGGGATGTGGAGAACTTGCATCAATTTTACGAATCTGAATAAAGCATGTTCAAAGGATAGTTTTCTCGTGCCAAGAATTGATCAACTTATAGATGCAACTGCTAATCATCAACTTCTTAGCTTCATGGATGCCTACTAAGGATACAATCAAATCCCTATGTACCCACTAGATGAAGGACACACCTTATTCATTACTGACCATGGGTTGTACTGTTATAAAGTGATGCTTTTAGATTAAAAAATGCAAGAGTGACCTACCAGCGGTTAGTGAACATGATGTTCAAGGAGCAGATTGAGAAAACAATAGAGGTGTATATAGATGACATGTTGGTGAAGTCTAAACGGGTCATCAATAACGTGCACAATCTTGGGGAGATGTTCAAAATCCTGAGAAAATATTGAATGAGCTGAATCCATACAAGTGCGTGTTTGGGGTAGCTTCAAGAAAATTCCTTGATTTCATGGTCAATAATAGGGGAATTGAGGCAAACCCTAAAAAAATCAAAGCACTTGTTGACATGAGGTCCCCAACCAGAATCAAGGATGTATAGAGCCTTAATGGCCTAGTTACAGCACTTAGTATATTTATCTCAAAAGCAACAAACAAATGCATTCCCTTCTTTAATGCACTAAAAAAGGCAAAACATTTTAAATGAACCGAGCAATGCAAGATCGCCTTCTAGTTATTAAAGGAATACATGGGCCGTGCTCCACTCTTGTTCAAACTAAAAGAAGGTGAGAAACTCATTGTTTACTTAGGGGTGTCCCAGCACGCCCTCAATGCAACCCTTATTTGGGAAGAAGGTCGAACATAATTTCTGGTTTATTATGCGAGCAAAAAGTTATTAGATGCTGAGATGAGATACACCCCAATAGAGAATCTAGTCTACTATCTTGTGGTCGCATCAAGAAAGCTGAGACCTTATTTCCAATCATATAGTATCGAGGTGCTCACAGAATTCCCCCTAAGGCAGATTTTACAAAAGACAGATTCCTTAAGCTGTCTACTTAAGTGGGCAATCGAACTAGTCTAATTTGATATCGAATATAAGCCCAGACCAGCAATAAAAGGGCAAGCCTTAGTGAACTTCATTACGAAATTCATGGGCCCCATAGAAGAAGAGATAAAAATTAGAATATTATGTTATGGGTATTTTTGAAACCACATACATGAGCTGATAAAAGCCCAATAAACAGGCCTAACAGCTAAAGGCCTAACTCAATTGGGATAGAGGTTGCTAAAAGCAAGGTATTAGGTTGCTAGATACAAGCTTGAATTGCTAGTCAAAGGTCAGCAACGGCCTTAGATCATTAGGTCTAGCTCGCAGCTTAGGGCATACTTTCCCAACTAACACCACCTTGTATAGCCAGTTTATATGGCCAACTTGCAGACGTCAACTCACAAGGTCTACTTGTAATTATTTTATTATTATTCTTTCCTTTTCTGGAATATAGCTGTAACACCCCAAACACTATAAATAGTGACTCAAATCAAGCAACTAATATACACAAACACAAATACTTTGTAAACATATTCTCAGAAATACATTATCATGGACGTAGAGGTTGAATAACCAACTATAGCTAAACCATGTTAAAACTCCTGATGTCTCATCTCTCTCATTCTTCCTCTCCATCCCTCTCTCTCTCTCTCTCTATCTCTTCACACAACCGATTTGCAGTTTGGGGTTCCAAGAACCCTCATGTTGGCAACTAAATTTTGGAGTGAACCAAATTCACATGTCAACATATTCAATCTTGTTATTGCACACCAAAACAATTTGAGATGTTCAACTATATCTATGTTATTTTCAAACAAATAAATTAAATTGTTAATTTTAAAGAATCATAACGTTATATTTTATGTCAAATTATTTTTTTATGTTGAAAATAAGTTGTTCAGATGTCAAGCCAATAATGATTTTCATACATTACATATCCCTCACATATGTTCTCAAGCATAATTATATTAGAATGTATGTAAGGGACAGATTAGATATACTAAAAGAATTCAAATTGGCCATATGTAACCTACATAATGAAATGATAAGAGATTGTATTTTTAAATTACGATTGAAGTTATGATAGTTAATTGAAAGAGAAAAATAGAAAGAACCAAAAAGGGATGGAAAAGAAATGGTTGGCCAAGTGACTTTAAGATTATTCAATTTCTTACAAGCCCGTAATACCTTCTTGGATTTAAATATAACTCCCGTTGCTCTAGTAAAAGCTTTACATTAGGATCTATCGAAGAACCTATTGATTTATAGTCCATCATGATTGTTTCCTCTAAGATGTCTATGGTGTACTTCCTTTTGATAAATAGAAATCTTATCTCTAGATTGAGTTGCCTAAATTTCAAGAAAATATCGTAATGTACCTAAATCTTTTGTTTGAAAATGTTAAAATAGATGTAACTTCAACTGATTAATGTCAATCTGATTATTTCCTATGGTGACTATATCATCCACATACACTACCAAAAATATGCAAAAATTAGAATAAAAATGTTGATTAAAACTAAATGGTTAGCCTTACTCTAAATCATGCCAAAAGTTTGAATAACTTGGTTAAATCTTTCAAACCAGACCTGGGCAAATTGTTTCAATTTATATAGGAACTTGTGTAGGCAACAAACTAGTCTTAAATTCCTATAAGCAACAAATTTAGGAGGTTTCTCCATATACACATCTTATAAATTATCATGAAGAAATGCATTCTTGATATCCAATTAATGAAAAGTCTAGTTACGAATGGCAACCATAAAGAGCACTAGGAGAATAGAAGCAATTTTTGCCACCAAAGAAGAGGTATTTGTATAGTCAAGGCCATAAATATAGGTGTAGCATTTAGCTACAAGACAAGCCAGTTAGTCAACTTAGCCATTAAGACCAACTTTGTTTGTATAAACCCAGCAACACCTTATAGTAGATATTCTAGGAGGCAATGGAACAAGGTTAAACATTCTACTAGAATCTGTATACAAAATTATAGTGGGGTGATGATAACTCAAAAAATGATGAACAAAACAAGGATTACAAGTGGAGTGATTACCATTATGAAGGGAAATATGAAGGCTTTTAGGAGAGGCTGAAGAATCCAAGGTGGGTTGGACCTCATTAGTGTTAGTTCTATAAGGATGACAATTCAAAGTAAGAGAATAATGCTTGTAACCTTTTTGTAGATGAGAGTACCCCAAGAAGATGCACTTGATTGATCTAACAAACATTTTGTCAGACTTGGAGAAAGATAATGAACAAAACAAACAGACTAGGAGAAATTGGATAAATGTTGTCATTAAGAAACTAAATAAAATGTGGCACATTATCCTTCAAAACAGAAGATGACATGTGAATAATAAGATAACAAGTAGTAAGAATAATGTCTCTCCTAAATCGAAAGGGAACATTATAATACAACAAGAGGGTGTGTGTTATTTTAATCAAATGGAAATTCTTATGTTTATCAATCCCATCTTATCGGGGGTGGAAGGAGGGTATAAGGACAAGTTGATTGATATAAAATTCCATGTGAAGACATATATGAAGAAAAATTAATAGAAAATTATTCTTTGACATTATCACTACTTAATAGATTTGACAAATTGAATTTTAATCTCTAAACAAAATGATATAAATATAAAAAATAATTTTGAACAAACTTTCATTAAATATAGCCAAGTGTATTTAGAATAGTCATTAATAAAAGTAACAAAGTACTAAACCCAAAAGAAAAAGTGATCCGACTCCATATTAGAATGAACAATAGAAAATGGGGATTAAGCTTTATTGTTGACTTTTTTTTTTTGAAAAAGAATAATGGATATGTTTACCTAGTTAACATAACTTACAATTAAAAATTGTAAATGAGAGAAATTGGAACTCATTTTTTAGAACTTGAAAAGACTCAGATGACCAAGACAATGATGAATTAAATTAACAAACCCAAACACAGATCATGCCACTAGAGCAATTGGTTAAAGAGAGTATCACAATCTCTCAATTTTTTCGTAGGGAAGCAAACATAAAAAGGATAGCTAGAAATACAAAGAACCTATATCTAGCTTTTATTGAATTCATTGTGTGAATACAATACAAGGACATTAAAAAAATAGTGTATCTTATACACTGACATTCATTGGCTAATATGGGCATTTATACAGGGACAAAGGGACTAACATATGCATGGCTACTACATAGCAATGGCAATTGACAACCCCAATCACTAGGTTTAGCATGAATATTTATAAGTAACAACCTTAGACACTTGGCTTCTAAAAGGGAAGAAGCCTATACATTATCACACTGTCTTTCTACATGCACAATTGCTCGTAACCACTCACTGTCTGCATGTCACCTCATGCACTTGTGCCTGTGCATTAGCACCTACACATGTGCATGCTGTTTGGTGTTCTTGGTTCCACTAGGTGCACATCTTGCATGCTATTTGCATGAGGTGCATTCTATTGCTACTATTACTTGATGCTTACTTAAGTGTTCTAATGAGGACTTAGTGCCATATTGATGCCCATTGCCTAGCAACACATGCCACAACATAGCCTACATATACATTTCACTAATTCATCTTATTCTAAGGTTTGCTCACTGCCCTAACCATGCAACCCACTTGCCCATAAGTCATGCCAACTAATCAAGCATCTTAGCCTTGGCAAGCCCCATCTGAGCCTATTAGCTATGCCTCTGCCTTGCCCATACTTGACATGCCTTTCTTATGCCAAGTTGCCTTAAGACATGCCATAACCTAAGGCTGATTATGCTACCTCTTGTGTCGGGGGTTTAACAAACCATCCTGACCAAGAAAAGTTAATGTTTTTATTGGTAGGGTTTCATAGTAAGCATCAACTTGTTTTTAAAATTGCCATAAAGTAGTGATTTTTTCCCAACTAGCTTCTACTTTTGGTACTCCCTTCCACTTTACTAAATAAAAAGTTCTTTGATTCTTCTTACTTTGCATTTGTTCCAAGATTCTATCTATATACCTATCAAACTGTTCCCAGACTATAGGAAGAGTCCTCACAGTTTTGCTCTTTAAGGGGTCATTCTCATTTTTCTAGAAAGGCTTTAGAAAACTCATATGGAAAGCAGGATGAATTTTTAATCTATTAGGTAGATTCGGTTTGTAGGTAGCCACCTTAACCTTTTTTACCACTTCAATGATCTATTATATCTTAATATCAAACTCTTGTGAACCATCTTGCTTTTCATCTTTTTCCAAATTTGTGGATTGAATTTGAATAATATTTTATCTGCCATCTTGAACTCAAAGGGTCTTCCACCCTTGTTTGCATATTTTTTTCAATACATTTTGCATCTTTATTCTAATTGCCTCTAGTCTCTTTAAGCAATTCTCACTTATTTTGAGTGAATCTATATGCGGCAGGATAACTACCCCTATCCTTTGTTTGATGACTTTATAAGGAGTAAGTAGTTGATATCCATTAGCCAATTCAAATTGGCTGAATCTTGTAAATGAGGATTTATGCAACTTGTATGAGAATTGTATAACATCTAGCAAGTTTATCTAAATTTTTTGAGTTGCAATTACATAGTGTCTCAAGTATTCCTTTAGCAAGTCATTTATTCTCTTAATCACACATTCGTTTAGAGATAGTTTGTTGTGAAAAATTTTAACTTAGAATCCAACAACCCAATCAATGCAGTCGAAAATTTGCTTGTAAACTTGGTATCTCTTTCACTAATTATATCCTCTAGCAACTCAAAGTATTTCACTGCAATTTTGAAAAAAAAATTTAACAGTTTGCTTTGTTGTACAAGGATGTGAGGCAATAATAAAGACTGTATACTTTAAGATCCTGTCCACCATAACTAAAATAGAACTCAAATCATTAGCTTTAGGAAACCCTCAAACCAGTGGCTGTTTCATCTGTAATGGCCCTTATAGAGCTAGAGACTGTCCCAAAAGAGAGAAGCTCTCTACCATGGTTATTGAAATTGGATAAGAAAGCTTTAAGTTTAATGGATTAACCAAGGTTAACTAACTATAATTGATCAATATACCTTGCATCCTATTAAGGGATCTAGTAACAAATCTCTCATGTATTTTGATGCATTTACTAATAATCATGTTGTTACTATGATGCTTGGCACTAGAGCCATGCATAGTGAAGTCCCTTGGTTTAAATTTAGGAAGGACATCTAGCAAAATCAAGAATGTGAATTTTGAGGCATAATTGCTGGTAAGAATGGCTAAAGATGTGGTTATTTAACTGGTAATTTGAAAAAAGTAGATGACTTGATGACAGTCTCTTTAGATGATTTTGATATAATTCTTGGTATTGACTTTATGTTATTTACCAAGGTTACAGTATTGTCGCACTTGGCAGGGATGCTGATAATGGATGAAGACAACCTTTTCAATTGTTTCGGTTAGTGGGAATTCAATACACAAAGGGAAGACTGCATGGAAGATTGAAATGGTGTCAGCTTTACAATTTAGCTAGGGCTTGAATAAGAGGTAACGTGCTTATTTGGTAGTAATCTTTGAGATGAAGCTCGACAAGAAAGTGGAAGTTCCTGATATAGTTTCCAAAATGTTTGGGGAATTTCATGATGCTATGTCCATATAAATCCCCAAGACTTTACCCCTAAAACATGTAGTGGATTATAAGATTGAATTAGAATCGGGTGCCAAACCCCTTGCAAGGCCCTTATACAGAATGCCCCTTTTAGAGTTACAGGAACTCAGAAAGCAATTAACAAAATTGTTGGATGTAAAGTACATATAGTTGTTTAAGGCTCCTTATGGTACACTAGTGTTGTTCCTATAAGGTTCCAACAGATATTGTCCACTCTGGCCCAACACCTTGGGCCTCACGGTTTTAAAAGGCCTCTGCTAAGGTGAGGACATTCCTCCCTTATAA
>JANHAO010009310.1:0-18501 GCA_026873985.1 Saraca asoca
GAAAAACAGTTTTTAAAAACAATTTTTAGAAAACTATTTTTAAAAACAATAAAACAAAAACACCTGAAAACACTTCCAAACAGGCCCTTGGCTTCTACTTTTTCAGGGTACAAACAAACTATAATATAGCCAATAAATCATCTTAAAGTCATTCAAACTACGACATTTCCATCAAAGATAGAAGATATATCCCTAGGGTACCACCAAGCCTTAATAACTTATTAGTTTAGCTCCTGGAAAACTCCAAGTCAGAACTTGTCTTTAACAAAACAGATGCCATAACCACGATCTTCAAGGACCATGGTTGAATGCTTTCACAGAAAAATCTACAGGAACCATAGCAGTAAAATGATCGGGAGATTCCCAATTTCATCGTGTATGGAATGCAAGTGGGAAAACAATCCTTGTTCTGCATAACCTTAGCCAAAAACCCATAGACAGCACTAAAAAGCCAAATTTAGGGTACCTGTAACTGATAATTTCTATTTACAAATTTGATCCACGGCAGAAAACCCCGCTTGACAATCCTGCTGCATTCTTTCCATTTACCTCCAGTAACTTGTCCGTCCAGTGAAAGCTTTAAAACTAGACACCTACACTGGCCAAGGCCTGTTTTGCCGTGAACCTTCCATAGCTAAACATCCACCATCCAGTTGATGCCACTGACATTGCTGTCATGTGATCTCCCAAGTTGAGCAACTTTGGCATGGTATGCAGCTGCTGCAACTGCAGGTTTTACCCGTTGACCTTGAGGAAGCTCGCAGGCTTCACTCATAGAAGCAAACCTTAACTCAGCCGGAGGAATAAAACAGTCCACTGAAAGGCCAGGAACATTGAATGCCATTTCCTCGATTGTCCACGCTTCTTCCATTCTGGTTTTAGTGTGACTCATGGCTGTTTCTCCGAACCTGAAAAGCGTTACTACAGAACGACCTGAGTGTGCGATCATAATTCCCTCAACAGGTCTGTAGTCATCAAGAAATGAATTTATCGTTGTCTCCCAATACACAGCATCACCATTGTTCTGAATACGGGTCAAATGAGAATCTTCTAAGTGAATAAGAAGCCCTGTCTTCTGACTGAAATATCCAAACAAAACATGCCTTATTATTTCTGCTGGGCCTTCACTCCTGGCTTTCAATGTGGAGGGATCTGCACAGAGTTTAAGGATAAAACAATCCTCTCCATTTATCTTCTTCTCCCCAATGCATCTTGCATTAATAAACATGCTTGCAGTTGTTCTTGGGTCAAGGCCCTGCAGATAGAAAGAAGTCTAAGTCATAAAATGGAGAGATCGTGAAGGGTACTGGAGAATAGATAAAAGGAAAAACGGATGAGTACAAGTAACTTTACCTGCAGGGCACGTCGCAAAGGCCTAACTGGACCCTTTGCTGCATGTGCACCGAGCCAGGGTGTGTGCCGCCACACAAGTTTCCCATTACAACCAGCATGAACCTTGCTGCCACCAAGAGCAAGCTCCACATACCACATGTCAGGATTCATCTGCCACAAGACAAACCCACCAGATTCTGCAGCCTTGGAGGAATTCCTATTTTTTATCACCTTGTTAGCCGTCTCAAACTCAGAAGCTATCATTCTCACCTTTCCCATGGCATAAGCATTGTTGATTGAATTTTGAAGCTTTTGGCCTCCTGAAGCAGCAGTGTACTGCTGCAATATGTACTGAGCAGAAGAAGTTTCCTGCAGCAACACACAAAAACGTTGTATCATGTTCTGATGACCTTATGAAATGCAGACAAAAAAAACAAAAAGGGCCAATAGCCCCATCCCCACTCTAGTAATCTACCCCTAATTAGCAATTAGCGGGCAAGTGCCAAGTAAAAGTTCACTTTAAATTCTTTAAATGTTACCCATGGAAAAAGCAACCAGGCAGATGCTTAGAATGCCAGAAAAAGCAATACATGATAGCTGGTTTGTTTGAAGCATGTTAAGTGCTCACTGCATCCTGCTTTCACAAATTCTTGTCAATTTATAATGAAAAGGACCTGGCAATTTTCTTTAAGAACCTAATGCAAGATAACAGGAAAAAACAACTAATTTCTAAACGGAAGCTCCTCATGACTGTTAACACTAACTAAAAACCTCAAAGGGGAAGTTTTCTTTAGAACACATCGGATACTCAACTTCATCTTTTCTTTAGAATGTGAACGTGCTATTGAATGGGAACTGAATATTCCTTTACTTCATCTTGACTTGGGTTCATAAACCTTCCACTTAAGTATTATTTTAGCTAGATGTCACATGAATATCTAAACCAAGTCAACAATAATTATCTCTTGCTTGAAACCCATGCAAACATAAATCTACTGTCAAACCATGTAGTAACCATAGTCCGAAATGTTGGTCTGGTTTGCCTCTGGGTCAAAGTTATCACCTTTCTCCCAATCCCAAACACCTAACAGTGATCAAATCTCGAGGTTAAGCACCGTTGGTGAAGTCCAATAATTAAACTCCAAAACTCGCTGTCAGTGAAGCCCCATATTGGCTTCCTGATCGATTTCCTACCATATTCAAGAATTTTGACGATATATATCGAATGCTTTTAACAATAACATCCAATGAGATACTCTAAAAGCCAGGACTAAAATGTGAAAGATCAAATAGTAAAATAAGCCACGACACCTATTACAGTGTGTACAAATAACAATGGACTAAATAGAGTGAAACTCACAATGGGAATGTCTTTGATGCTGAGGTGAGGAAAAGGATCAGTGGTGCAAACATGCACAGGAGCAAGCGGAGCACCCAGGACTCCAAGCAACAATCTCAGATCGGACCTTTTGCACGCAGAGGAAGATGAAACAGAAGGGGTCCTGGCCAGTGGTCCCTTCATCCAGTGACCCCACCTTCCTTCCCCTCTCAAATCTTCACCGTCCGTCCCATCAGGCCCTTCCTTCAACGGCGACAATGCTTCCACCGGCCTCAAGCTCCCCGATCTCGCAATCAACAACTCTGGCGGAGGAGCATGGTGCTTCTTCCTCCGCCTCAGAAAACTGGACATTGGAGAAGCACTCCTGGCCGGGGACTTGGCCCTGGACCTCGCCGGTGACAACCCTCTGACCACCTCATCCTTGAGCGCCGAAAAGAACCCTTGTTTTCTCTCCATATTACAAATACAATTTTACCGCAAAACTTTGTAAGCAATGAGGACAAGTGGAGAGTGGCAAGAGCGACGATTTGAAGCGCGCGTGTCAGCTCAAAAGAGAGGTGAAACAGTGAGCAGAGAGAGCCCACTGAAACAAAGTTAAGTTTGAGTGTGAAAGAGTAAGAGGAGAAGTATGTGAATGTGAAGAGTATGGAGACGGAAAAAAAAAAGGGTGCAGAGGGGAGGGAAAGAGAATTGGCGTTGTTTGTTTACAAGGGAAATTTGGTATTAATTTGTTAAAAATGGCAGGGGGAGACGGAATCATAAAGAAAACAATTGAGATACATTTGGCGCAAGACAAGCGAACTGTATCTGTATAACCAGGCTTTCGTCGTCTAGTACTATTGTCACATTCTTTGGTGTTTTTCCCATTTTTTCTAATTTAGTTTGATTTTTCAGTTTAATTATTAAATTATTTAACTATACGTTAAATCAAGAACTCGAACAAAAATTTTAAGTTAGTTTAATCATCAAAATATTCTATTACATCTGATTAAAATTTTCTATCGATTTGTCACATTAATAAATTTGTTAATATAACCATTGAATTGGACTATAATAATTCCATGACCAGATCAGCATTAACACAGATTAACGTTGTAACTAGCATTATTTTAGGATTCAAATTTCAAACTAACGAAAAATTCTGTGAAATCAAACAATTGAAACATTAAATTAGCATTAAAATATTTTGATTTAATAATACAATGTAAATTAGTAGATGACTAAATAAATACTTAATCATTAATTTCTATCTTGCTTTTCATTTGTTGACAAAACTAACATATGAAAAGTCCAATGTCATAGATTAGGTGGATATATCCTAAAACTTTTGTGTGACCTACCCTGTGAAGATGGTACTTTTAAAAAATTTTAACATATTAAAACATATAATACGTTGATAAATTTTATTTGCACAGCAAGTGAGAGATACTTAAAAGTATGGACATTATTAAAAAAAAAAGTTGTATTTATGTTGAACACATGCATTAGACACTTCCTGATATTTCAAACACTTATACGAAATTTGTTCAGGGAATAAAGGTATTGTAATTCAATACTTGTCATCTATTACATACTTCTTAAACATAATTTAACACATTAGAAATATTTTGGTATATTTACTTTGAAACTCCTTCAAATGCACTGCTAATTGACGATAAAGAGACCAACCGAATGGTATTATGAAAGTATAAGAGAGTTAGTCGTACACGATGAAAGTGATCCGTTGAGCACATTTCGATACTTAAGTCAATATTTGAGGAGTTTTGTTAAGTATGTAAGAGATGATCTAAGAAGAAGAATACTTATAAGTACATATAAGTGTCAAACATGCCAATTAGATTATTTTTGAGCGAATGAATTGTTATTACGTATCTATAACGTATTTGTGACATCAGTGCGAATCTTGTTAGACGATTGCTGATATCACGTTGTTCATGTAGGCTTAATTACATCTTTTATCACACGTTGGTTGAAAGATTGGTTGATGAAGTTCTTGGCTTATTAGCATACACCCTAAGCTATTTGACTAAGGGGAGTATTCGATTGGTAAGAGGTAACTTGTGCCAAATGATGATTCTTCACTTAGGCTTGGCCGATCAACCACTAGTTGAACGACGGAAAATCACTAGCTATTTTAAGCTATAACGTTTACCCCTTCCCTTTCAGTACTTAGCAGCATTTCAATTCGCTAGACCAGATGCAATTTGCACTACCAGTAATGATGGCTTTAACATCTCGAAAAGCCTCAAGAATTGGAAAGGTCATTTTGGCATCACGAATCGCCATCCAAGCCATTCATCCGATTGCTCTCTGACCTTTAGATTTGTCCTGCATCACCTATAAACCCCCTTAACTTGTCATTTTTGCTTCTCTGCTCTTAACCCTAATCTTGTTACTGTTGCTCATAACCCCTTTCTCTGATGATATTCTTGCAGACTTCAGCCTCACTATCACAGTTCTTTGCAAGTAACTTCTCACCCTTGCTCTTGTGATGGTTTGATTTACTTTGCATCTTGTTTTTCTTCTTTCTCTACATATTGTGTCAGCTACAATAGTTCTTGCTGGTGGCTGCATCCTGAGTCCTTCTATCTTCTCTTATGCTGCACTAAAGAGACCAGTGCCTCTTCTTTCTTTATTTTTGTTTTTCTTAACTTTTGTGACCTTCTATCTCCCTTCAACCATCCTTACTCGATTGTCCTTCCTCTCTTTCATTTCGCTTATTCTGATCATATTTGTTTTATTTTAAGGTAGTCTTCATCATTGTGCTCTTCCCTTTCATATTCGATAAATAGTGTGACCCCATCAACCTATCATCATTAGACTCCAACTCCTTATTTGACATCAAGGAGTATACACATGAAAGTATCATTTATCGCTTTGCTTGCCCTCTTCAAACAATCATGGCCAAAAGATCCTGTGATGAGCAAGGACAATAACAGGTACAATTGATTGACGCCACGAGTGATAGCTTGAGAAACGTACACCCAAATGTTAAATGGATAGCCACTTCGCCCGAATGGTGGGATCCCAAAGTAAGCCGTGAAATAGAGAAAGTCTATATTCATAAGGAATCTATTAAGAGGATTGTCTTCGACCTTGCCTAGGAGGACGAACAGTCTGTAGTTATAACACTTTCTCATTTATCATGTTTTATGACGATGTAGTCAACCGTCCGCATATTTACCCCCTTCTTCACTCTTCAGACGAACGTTCTTGAGGCTATTAACGTTTGTCCTTCGCAATTGACTTGAAATGTTTATGCCATCCTTCTTTGTTTTGAGCTTCTCAATCTTGGGCTTCATGTTGTCCCTACTATGGAATCATTCCTCTTCTTTTTTACTTATATTTCTTACTGCATATATACATAGATATATATATCAATAAGTAAATACTTATATAAAAAATATATTTTACTTAATTATAGTATGATATGAATTTACATTGTCCACACCATTTTTTTTTCATAAAAAAGGGGATTCACATGTTTTTATGTTTTTATCATGTGATTTTTTTTTATTTATCGTTAAAGTTATAAAATCAAAAAGTTAAGATTAAGTAAATAGTAAGTTTAATAATATTTTTTAAATTTCAGTTACAATATAAAACATTATATCATTAATCAAATAGTCCACTCGCAAAATATTGCTCACCATAACTTTACTTGATTTTTTTAATTTTGTAGCTTTAATAAGTAAAAAAAGAAAAATTATGAGATAAAAACATACAAATTCTATTTATTTTATTTTTTGGATAAAAAATTGTTTTAGGCAGACAAAATGTTATTATAACAAATTACATGTAGATCAATTTTGACATTTCAAATTACATAAATAAAATAAATTTAAAACATATCATATATATATATATAAATTATATTTCCCTATCGATTATATTTATATACATTTTAAGATTTTGATGTATAGCTGTGCTTTAGTATCTTGTCGTTTTAATGCACTTGTTACGAGAGATAAAATAAAATAGTCATCAATAAGACATATTTTATTATTGTATTTTTTAAAATTTATTCTAGAGGAACTTTTTTATTCCTGCAGGTTTGTTTAAGGGACTTAGCAGGTCAATGAGGGTGAGATGACAATTTTTTTATGAAGTGTGCAGCTAATTAATGGTATGATTTTGGAATACCCATTTTTTTTTTACAGTGGAAACCAATGATGGGAGTTCCGTTCAAAATCATCACCAACCACTGCATGCGTTTGGGCTTCAATACCATGCACCGCTAATCATCTATCATTATTATTATCATTACTGCTGTATGAGATACAAAATACAATATTAGAAGCTCAACGAAAAACTGCTACTCAGCCAATTCTGACATAAAATATTGATGCTAGACAATTCAGACAAGGGATGAGATGGGGCTGCTGTGCTTTCTCATACTCATTTTTGCATTTCAGCAAAAGCAAAGCAACTCCGCACTACAGCCAGTTACGACTTATCTAACATTATGAACTTTTATATTTGGATTGAGAGAAACACGCATCTTGTAGACTTCAGAAGAAATAATAAGAAGAATCAATATGACTATCATATGTAATTCATGCAGTTCCGGTGTTGAAGGAGCAATGGACGATCCTGAATCCTGTTGTTTTTTTAGTGCGATATCCGTTTGTTGTGGGAAGTAAAAGCAAGAGTGTTTGGTCCAGCCGTCAGCACCTTTTGAGGGCTTTTGGGCTGGTTAGGTCCCTGTCTGCTTCAGCTTCTCCCACACCTTTTACTTTACCCAACCAATCAATGAATTACCAACTCTTCTCGTCACTCATAAAAGTATTTCTATAAAACCGAATCAGTAGACTGTACATAATGCATGCTCCGATAGAAGAATCTAGCAGAGTATAGCTTCCATGCAAGCAGGTCTTATCATCATGAAATGAGATTTGGGCAAACGACATTAGGGGCCTAAATTTGCGGCTTTTTGACACAATTAAGGTTGAATGGGAACTACTTCTCCGTGCGATGTCGGTTTCAAAATATTTCTTCACATCAGGTTCACTTAAATCAAAAGTCAATTACAATGGCAAAATGTTGGCATTGTCGATGCTACTAAAATGATAAACGTTGGCAATGTAAATGTTGCCGTGCCACCCTAACACACATTATATAGCATAATATAAATATTAGCAATAGCAACGTCTTTGATCACTTTTAAATTTGAAAAGTATAAATGTTAATTGTAAAAATATTTATTCAATCTGAAAAAAAAAAAAAACATTGTAATGTCTTCTCATATCTTGGTTTTTGATTTGAAAAATTTTAATTTAAAAATTTTCATTATTTTTTATAAATACACCCTTCTTTCTATCGTATAAAACACCCTATCCACACTTCTATCTGTTCTCAAGTTCTTTACTTATTTGCTTCTCAGCCTTAAAACATTTTCCTCATCACCTTTTGCGACGACATTGTTAAGCTGCATTTGTTGCAAACATTCCATGTGAGGTAATTTTATAGGTTAAATTAGTTACTAATTTATATAATTTTGTTTTATTTGATTAATTAATATTGTAGTGTTTTAATTTTTTTCTTGATGGTAACATATTATTTCCTTAGTATGTGTTATATTTTTTCCCTAATTTTAATACTGCACATTATAAGTTATATTTGATGTGATTTTTCCTTTTCTATTTTATATTTGATTTGTTGAAATATCAAGAATTGTATTATATAATTCTATTATACAAAATAAAGATATCTCTAATATATTTTTTTGCCTTTGCATTAAATACTATGTTTTATATTTTATAAATTGTACTAGTTGTAATTTTTTTAATTAAGTTGGGCCATGGACACTCATTTTGTTCTTCAAGCACACGTATACTTTTCTTTATTTAATATGATATATGAGACATACAAATTTAATATGTGAAGGATTTTTTGTATAATTGACTATGATGTTTTATTAATTATCAATTGATAAAAAATACAGTAGCTACTTTATGTCGAGATTCCATCCTTATCAATTTAAAAAGTTAGGATATTTGAATTTTTTAGCATAAGTTTTTATATGTAAGTCTAAGATTACTTATATTGTAAATAATATAATAATACGAAAAAGATAGCAATGTAGTTACAATAAGTAAATGAAATACAATATTATAATTAAATTTTACATTGTAGAATTTGTTGCTATTTAATGTGACTTTACATTTCATTTGTATAATCATATATCTGTATACATTGTAGACTATTACGTGATAATTTATTTTTTTTTATTTTATACGTGTGCTTTTTAAGTTAAATAAGTTATTTAAATTAAATAAGTTATTTAACTTTTTTTTTTTACATTTCTATTTGATTTGTTTCAATATTAAGACTTGTGTTACTTAATTTTATTATAAGAAAAGAGACATATGCATTATATGTTTCTCAGTCTTTGCATGTTATGTTCTATATTTTTTTACAATATTATTTTATATGTTTAGTATGTATGTTTGATAATATTTTTTTAGTTTATATGTGCACTTTATATTTGTAAAAGAATAGATATTATATATATATGTTATTAGTGAAATAAGATTTTTTGAGTAGCATATTGATGGTTTGAATAATATTTACCAAAATAATACTTTTTTTATAGTTAGTCTTTATATGATATTTTATTGTTGTATGTTTTTCATATTATCTTGAGAATGATATTCTTGATTTAATAATTTTTTTATGGAAACATGTTTTAATTCCTATAATATGTCTTTTTAAAGAAAAGATAGTTATTTGTGACATATTATCCAATTATTTCATACTAGCTTTACGATGAATGTCTAGATTAAAAAATATCCACACCAACAGTTGTTGTTG
Source organism: Saraca asoca (assembly GCA_026873985.1). Taxonomy (NCBI): domain Eukaryota; kingdom Viridiplantae; phylum Streptophyta; class Magnoliopsida; order Fabales; family Fabaceae; genus Saraca; species Saraca asoca. The sequence goes on from JANHAO010009310.1 coordinate 9,485, forward strand.
TTTAGAGTAATAGGAAAATATACAATGGCCACGAAGGACTAACTTTTGAATGTTCAGATCCAAAAGCCTTTTAGTTAGATAGGAATGCAGCGCGCGTTAAATGATATTAAGTGGAAAATTTTATCAAAGTTAAAAGTAGAAGCCAAAAGACTTGTCTTGTCCATTATGTATAGGTTTCCTATATTGTGCTACCATATTATGCGTTACCAAGGGTTTAGATCATTTAATAATAATGATTTGAGCACCATGTTTTGTTGTTATAGTCAATTTCCCATTCTTTGTGCACTGGAATCATATGTTGAGTTTGAAATGGAGAATACAAAAAATGAAGAAATTAATAAGTTGTCTTAACTCAAAAATAATACTCATGATGCAATAGATTTGAATTCTCAACCCATAGAAATATTCTCTCAACAAAATTACTATCACACTATCCACAGTATTGTCGGCCCATCAAACTGTGGTTCATTGCTCATGCTACAAGATGAAAATGGTGACATTTAGAATGCACATGGGGTTGATAGAAATTATGAAAGGAGAGTTAGTGTGGTAAGCATTGTAATGCAAGATGAGGATGAGCAATATCCAGTCCCATCTAGCATAGACCAATTGTATAAAGATGTTAAGAATGATGATGAATCACCGTAAGATAGTCACGAAGATGAGGATGATGAGGGGCTTGTCAAACTATTACCACCATATGTATCTCTTGGGAAGCATTGGATAAGTATAAACATCTACTGCTTGAAAATCTCACTCTAACTGATGGCCAAGAGTTTTTTGTTAGTTTGGAACTTTAGAGTAAAGATGTCTTGCTAGCCTTGAAATGATATTCAATTAGTAAACACCAAATTATAGGATCTGAGAGTTGCAACCATCATATATAGTGTACGGTGCACAAAATATGGTACGGATTGTAACTAAGGGCTTAGGGCATGCTTTAATTCGAAGAAAGATTGTTAAGTTGTTAAAAGATATAGTTGCCCCATACTTGTATCTCTACTAGCATGTCACAAAATCACAAACAATTGGACTCTGATTTTATTGTCTCATGCTATGTAGAGCAATTAAGAACCACACTAAACCTTCGCATTACAAAGATACTACAAACAATAAAATTACAATTCTCTTACTAAGCTTCCTACAAGAAAGCTTGGCTAAAAAAAAAGTTATTAATTGAACATTTGGTGAGTGGGATAACTTGTACTACCAATTATCAAGGTGGTTGGCAATAATGAAAATGAACCCAAAGACCATTTTGCAATTGTAAACTAGAGATTTATATCAATGGTAGTATCTTGATGCTAATAATGTGAAGTTTAAGAAATTGTTTTAAGCATTTAAACTTTGTATTGATGCATTTCTCTTTTGTAAGCCGATGCTACAAATTGATGAAAACCTCTTATATGGGAAGTTCACACATAATCTACTGATTACAATTACATAAGATGGGAATCACAAAGCATTGTCAATTGCTTTTGTAATTTTTGAGGCAAAGAACAAATCTTGTTGGTCATGATTCTTGGGCATGATAAGAATGCATGTTACTAATGCTAATGGACTATGCCTGATACCTGATTGCCATGACAAGATTATAGTTACAATTGAGGACGAATCCTTTGGATGGCAACCGCCCTATGGTCATCATCGATTTTGTATCTACCACCTGATTAGCAACTTCAATAAGCACTTTAATACTACAACCCTTAAGAGACATGTTACGAATATGGGAAACCATTTCCTACTATTGTATCTGATCACATTAAGTTCACATGAGCTATTTTAATTATTGTAATCATTATTACAGGGTACAAGAAGTAACCAAGGAAGTATGATCTTAGACTAACCAAGCTATGGTCCTTGAACATTGATGCAGCACATTAGGTAGAGCCACTTTCAAAAGAAAAGTGGGCTCAAGCATTTGAGGATGGGCAATACTTTGGACACATGACAACTAACCTAATAGAGGTGGTAAATGGTGTTCTCAAAGGAGCACAAAATTTGCCTATCACTACATTGATGGCATACTTTGTTTATGAGGTCAAGAAGCTAAGGAGAGGATAACGGCTGGGCATAGATATTCAAATGACTTAATGGTTGCTCTTTAGAAAAACATCGAAAAGGTTAGTGCTTTCTCAGTGTATACTTATGGCAGGATTAATGGAATATTTCAAGTGGAGATAAAATTTAATATATGCACCAATAAAGGACGTAGCACATAGATTTTTAACCTTAGCCAAAGGACATACAGTGATGAAATATTCTAGCACCTACATTTTCCATGCTTATATGCTCTTACAGCTTGTCATATTGTTTGCATGGACTTCCACTAGTACATACACCCCATTTATTACATAGACTCTTGTGAGTGTATATCGAAGTGCATGGCAACTAGTAGCCCACCAAGATTACTAGCCATAGGTTGTTGGCCTCACATTGTCATCAGATTATTCTAGACTAAGAGACAAGGGCCAATAGAGGTCTACCCGTATTGAGAATGAGATGAACTTAGGAGAACGATGGGATAAAGAAAAGGGATAAGGACAAAGGTGTATTTTTTGTCACTGTGCTAGCCATTACACCTTGTCTGAACCATGTTGCCATATCAAAACAAAGCTTTAGGCGTAGTTAATGACATTGTAACAATTCTTGATTTAAATAATGGTTGCAATGTAATTTCTTCTATTATATGCATTTTAATGCCTACTTTCATTGGTTGCAACATAAATATCTTTCACATACGTATTTCAATAGTTATAGTTATGTTTATAAAAAATCTAATATTTAAATTTGGAGTGTAGGATGGCTGAATATTTTAATGTAATCCAGATCCAGATGTTATGTAATAAAAAGAGCAAGAAGTCAACCAATGATGAAGCTAATAGCTCTGAATGAAAAAAAACTTTTGACATATTGCATTATTTGGAATTGGATAAGTGTTACTATGTTGTGTTGAAGGGTAAGAAACATGGTTTGTTTGATGACCCGGTGGAATTGTGGCATCAAATTCATAACATAGATGGTTTATAAATCATTTCACACACGTGAGGAAGCAAAGAGGTTTTGGTTATTTTGTCAAACCATGCTAGAACCCAACCTTGCCATGGCCTTGATGTGTGAAGAAATGTATTCCCTAAAGTATGCATCCGTATGTGCATGTTATGGCAATGCAATATGCCATTGGAATACGCTATTACTAATTATGTATTTTAAGTCTACATTTAAATGTATATGTTATTGTTAGGAAATGTGTTGTTGGAACACTTTATTATGAATGATGTACTTTAAGTCTACATTTAGATGTATGCTATCTACCAGTTGTTATGCATGAATTTGTATTAAAGTTACTTTTTTAAGACAAATCTAATTAAACAATGTAGTAATAATAGATCATAACATAAATGTTTAGAATAACATAACGCCAAACAACAGCATTTATAATATAAATCTCTGGAATAACATAACACCATATAACAACACTCACACTAGTCTAAATCAGAGTCATATTCCATGTTTCTATTGTTGAAGTCAAGATAGATGTTAGTGTTGTCCCACATGTCTGATCACATATCCACCCATATCAGAACAAACTCTTGCACTGTGAGCCCGATGACTTAGTTACACTTGAGTTGGCTGTGGTCACATATGCATATGTTGAAGATGGTGTTGTAGATTGCACACCAAATTCTGCATAATGCGATGAAGAGGAGAAACTCGATCAACCTAAAAACATGTCTATAAATAATGGTATCTATGGAAACCCCTAGAAAAGCTCGTCCATGAAAGGCTCTTGTTGGCTCTGGGCAAATTACATCACACCATATGCATACTCTCCGCCATATATATATATGGTGATGACGAAGGAGGTTGTGGTACATATGACAGGCCTACCTTACCATATGATGTTGCACCCTATGCATATTCTTCTCCATATGTATACAATGATGAATAAGGAGCTAGTGGTATGTATGATGTGCCCGCCTCATCATATGCCTAAGTAGGTTTCATGTTTGAAGCTCCTACATCATTTGCACCTTCATCATTTTGATGATGTCTTGCTCGAGTATGTTTATATGCAGCAATTGATTTGACATAGACTATTAACCTTTGAATATCAGATAATAGAGGTGAGATGTTGTCCATTGTGCTTTGAACCTGTGATGCTCATCTACAATATCCACTAGGTCAATGGTGATTTGTCCAACCTTGGACCGGGATCTACTCTCAACATCGATGAAGTCCATATGCTGCAAATACATTCCAAAGTCAACCTGTCACAAAAACAGAAGAAGAAAGTTATTAACTATTATTTCTCAATTCAATCTATACAATTAGTTTTAAACACATTAAATCATACCATTAAATCATCCATTGCACTCCCTAGACTAATCCAATGTCTTGTTGCCATTCTGTACCATCTCATATACTTATCATTATAGTGCAATGGTCCTGAGGCTGGCATTCCACGTAGGATCTATTGTAATCGATTATTTCAAAGTTGAATCCACCTAGTCCCAAGATTCCTTACCCTTAATTTGTATTAATGCAGAGTGTCATCCATATTTGAGTTTATAGTATGGGTTATTGAAAACCAAATTGTCTCATGACTCTATTCACATTATGCCACTCAATAATTTGTAAGCATATCAAAGGCCCCTGTAAATGCCAAACCTCTTGTTCCACTGTACAAAACTCTGGTAGTGTTGCTAGCATATCACTCCTATAAGGCTCCCAGATAACCAATCACCATAAATCATAGTTGCAACAAATGCCACAAATAGTAATTTATATTCATGCAATGAATTGCAACAATGTAATAAAGTTAATTAAGCATACGTAGTCTAACTTTAAACAATCTAGTAAAGCCCTAAATGCACTTAATATATGGCTCAAAGTTACTATTGTGTCCTGAACGTCACACCATCTAAAAGCTAAGGCCATTAGCCTCTATTGATTGGCATCCAAGCAACCTTTCCTAATAGGTGCAATGCTTGGGAATCTATCCCAAGCCCAGATCTATACTAGTAGTATGCATCCATAAATGTCATTCCACTTTGTCTTGATGCCATGCATAACTCTCTATATGTCAATGATAGGACATCAGACCCGCAACTATATCTCTTTACATCTTGTAAATTGGCTAGCTAGGGCAAAAGCATAAAATGTGCATAGTGGGTCAACTTGCCATTACATAATATTGCACCTAACATTCTCAATATGTAGGCGCATGTGTATTATTGCACAATCTCCTTATTGGCATTATTCAGGAGAGCATCAAAGCATTCTTGTAACCATGTCAGGCTAAACTTTTGGCCATATGAAATGGCGTTCATTTGGTGGAACATCACCCAATGATATCTAACATACTCCATACCATGGCATTTAAGTTGTGTTGGTCACCATTTCACCATCCATAGAGAGTCCTGATTGGATTTTTACATCTTCTAGTGTGATTATCATTTCTTTTTGTGATATGTGAAACATATATCTCTCCAGTCACCATGTCTCAACAAGTGCATTGATGAGGGACTAGTCAACATTTATGTGTTTGATTTTTGAAATACCATAAAATCTTGATGATTGAATATAGGCATCCATAAGTAGGTGAGGGGGCAGAATGTGACCTAAGTCTTTGACATGGAGCAAACAATCAACCTACATGTAAAAAGAAATTTGAAGATGTTTAATATAACAAACAAATTGAATAATTTATTGAAAAGATTAACTTTCATTTATATTTTTAGCCTTGTCCCTTTGGTGTATATTACTTTTGAAATATGCCGGTGTTGTAATTGAAGCAACAAGCCTTCTACTGGACCAAAGTTTAAAAGATGAGTGCGTCTATTCAACATTGTAAGAATAATAACCCTCCAACAATTATCAAAATAAATGATATTAAACATGTGTACCACCAATTATTTTATTAAATCAAATAAAAATTGACAATAAACAATTAATGATAATTAAAAATTAACGTAACAAACTTTAATATGATAACAAATTTTAAGCACCAAAGCAACAACTTTAACCGCACCATATACTAAAAAATCAATTAACTAATCTATTTAATTTTTTGCATTATTTACAATTAAAATTTATATTTTTAATTTGATAAAAAATTAAAAATAATGCAACAAAAATTAATGTATGAATTACTAAAAATTGAAAAACAATCAATATGTCATATTTTAATCGCCTTGGAAATATTTTGTCAACTTTAAGTAATAAGGCTTGTAATATATAATCAAATAGAAGAAAAAAAATTCCTACAAAATGATACTACCATTCATCATACATACTAGATAAATGAAATTATACCATAAATAAAATTTTTAAATACTATAGTTTTAATAAAATAGATAAAATAATTTTTACTAACTATTTAAACTTATATAAATAAAATTTTCATAAAATAAAAAATTTATCATACATATTAAATAAATAAAATTCTATCACGAATAAAAAATTTAAATATTTTAATTATAATAAAACAAATAAAACAAGCTTTACTAGCTAGTTACTAATTATATCTACAAAAATAATTTTCTTATAAATATTAAAGACTAATATAATAAATTTTGATGTATGAAGTGTGAGGGTTCCAAAAGTATAGATCCTACCCAATTTACATTTGTAAAAATATTTTTTTTGCCTGTGAGATTAGATTCTTGTATCACTACATTTTTCATTAAAATTTTAATGGAAGATTGAAAAAAATATTGTAGTCACTGATAGAATTAGGAATTCAATTATCTATTGATCAAATTAAATTTAGTTTAACAATTAACAAAATTGTAATTAATTCATGAATGCAGTAAATCAAAATTATAGTAATCAGAACGATATCAAAATTGCAGAATGTAGTAAAGAAAGGTGTAGAAAGATAAATTAAGAACATTAAGATTTTAAAGTGGTTCAACTTCACCTGAAACTATAGATGAAGTCTACATCCACTGGATCAATCCTCAATCAGATGATCTCTTTTATTACTACATTAGGATTTTAATCGGGCTCCTAAACAGCTAGTTTATAACAAGATTTACACTGGGCTCTTGTAAAACCTATAGATATAATAACACTACACCTTCATCCTAATTGTAATCAACCTTACAACTAAAAGAAGATGCAAGGGAAGATCAACCTTTTCATTTTATCTCTAGTTTCTGATCAACCTTAGAAACCTAAAAATAATCAAGAATTAGGTAAAAGAAAACAATACCAACAATTAAGATGAAAATCTCAATTAATCAATTGTGTAATCTTTACAGAATTTAATCCAAGCTGTTAATCAAATATGATTTTGAGAGGCAGAGTTAGATCAAATGAAGCATAAGAATTCTCTTTGTTTTTCTTGCTTAAAGTGATAGAAAACTGATATGAAGTTTTTAGTCCTTGAATCAATTCATGAATTGATTCATAGCAGTTATAACTAATTAATCAATTTGTGAATCAATTCAGTTTATGAAGATCATGAAGAAATTCATGATTGAATTGATGCATGAATCGATTTACCCTCTAGTATAAAAAGATTATGAATCAATTGCCTAATTGATTCAAAATGTTTTCAAATGTTTTGGTAAAAACATTTTAAAAAAATTTTCTTCATAAATCATTTCGAGTACATTCCATAAGATTTCTTCCATGAATCGATTCACAAAGTGAAAAATAATTTTTTATAAAAATTTGACTTGTAGAATGCGTTGAAAATATAGTTAGAAAATATTTATTTTAAACTCATTTCATTTGATTTATTTCTATCTCAGTTTAGATATTTTAGAAAATTACTTGGATCAAAACTGAATAGATTGCACTTATAAAAGATCCTATAAAAATTAATAAACCTTAAGATTAGGTTGGATCTCTTGATATCTTGAATATCACTTGATCAGATTTAAGTATGTGATAATAAAATATTTTACTCATTTAATTATCCTCTCACTTAGCATTTTAAGGTCCAAAATGACATACTTCAACTGTGTTAGTGTATATTTATGGTGTAGTGTCAATTGGCATCATTAGAAGAAATTCTGTATAATTTAGCCATTTTGAGCAGTTTCTGTATTTTGGTCATAACTCAAGCTACACTTGTCCAATTAATGCGATTCTTATCTTGTAGGAAAGTTAAGACATAGTCTACAAACTTCATGAAGACCTCCAAAGTTGAATCTCACAATTGGCTATCTGAATTTGGAGTTAAATTCAAGACCAGAATACTATCTCAAGTAGCCTGACCTTTGTGCACTGATTAGACTATAATTAGAGTTATACAAGTCCAATTGAGGTCAAACTAAGCCCAAATGGAATCTGAGACATAAAGCTACATTTCTTGTGAAGACTTCCTGGGATGAATAGATCATTATGGGCATGAAAAATGAGCTGCAACATAGAGGTAGAATTGCTATGAAATGGGCCTCTACAGAGTTAGAGTTTTAAGGCCCCAATTGGTATGGATCTTGAGCCCAATGCATCATCTCATGAACCAACTCACACCTAACTAGTTGGAGAGCAGTAAATCAGAAGGAAACTAGAGAAAATAGCCTGCAAAAATGTACAGCACGCAAGAGGTCTGGCAACAAGCAACTAGACTGCACCATAATCATTGCCTACCCACCTACCTGCAGTTGCCTTCTTTTTTGCCCAGGCAAAGACCATTTTGTTTCAGCTTTTAGTTCAGTTTAGAGTTGAGTTTTTAGTTTAGTTTTTTAGTAGCAATAGTGTAGGATGTTTTTCCTTCTTTTCTTTATATTTTCTGCCTTCCATGGAAGGCTAAGTTGTAATCAGCACAAGGGGTTAACAGACTTGAATATTTATGTTGAGATCTTGATATTTCATTCTATATTCAATTGCTGGTCATTTCTTTCCTATTTCCTCTCTATTTTACTGTGAATATCTGAGTTGAATGGCTTTATTTGATTTAGATGTTATATGATTATTACTTAATGATCAATTATAGGAAGAGGATAGGAAAACTAAGTAATGCATTGAGCTTTTGATGTGTTGTTTACTTGGCTGAATCC
>JANHAO010009311.1:0-18495 GCA_026873985.1 Saraca asoca
TCCCAATACAAACATCCAAAAGCATTACCAATCAGAAGAAAAAACAAAACCCACCACAAATGAACAAAGACCAAATCAGAAAAAACAGATACCCAGTTGAAAATTTCGAGCCTAAATGTGTCTGCATCACGGCCACCCCATATAAAAACATCAGGGTTCCGCTCGAAACATAAGAAAACAAGAAAAGCAAAACATTAAACAATGGGAACACGAACTAGTAGCAAGAAAGTTTTCGTATCGTACCACGAGTTCCGGAAGTCGCGGAAATTACCCGGTGCCATGGAGTTTGAAGAAAGAGAGGGTTATCTTGCTGATATCGATGATGAAAATCAATGTTATTTGTTGTCCTTCTGCTTCAAAATCGCAGCATTGGTTTTTCTCCGTTCCTGTTTGTGGTTTTTATTGACTTTTAAAAAAAAAAAAATACAATTATTTTGGCCTTTGTCTGTGTCTTCTCTACCGATACTTTCCACAACGGTGGATGGTCTCATGGACCAGTGCCTTTTCCCGCACGCGACGTTTAAAAACAAACCGACTTTTTATTTTTTGTTTTTTCTGAAAACTGTACGTTGACGTGGGTAATTCTACGCTTTTGTAAAGTTTTGAACAAAAATAGGGTTATCCCTTAGATGCTTATTTTTTTAAAAAAAAATCATATAGTATATATTTTATAGTTTTGTGAAATTTTTAATTTTTTATTAAAAATTATAACTTTGATATAAAAATAATAAATTTTTTATTTGACTTTTGAATAATTGAACTATTACTTTTTATATACTAATTACACACAAAATTTATACACATTACTTTTTATAAAAAATTATAAAATTTTATATTAAATTTTCATAAAAACTTATAAAACATGTGTTGAAGGGTTACTTTAAAATTTTAACTTTGTTCATTTTAAAAATTTTGTGGTGGTAATTAGTTGACTACTTACTAAAAAATATATATAAAAGAAAATTCTGATTTAACTTTGCATATAATCCTTTGGAAAAACTTGAAATTGGCCCTCCTATTATTTCCTAGTCTGAATAGATTTTGAGTGAACAAATTGAAAAATGCTTCCTTTTATAGTAAAAGCACAATGATTAGAATAGCATATGTTATTTTTTTATAAAACTAAAAATATGATAGATAGCTCATTTTAATATTAGAGCAAAGTATCAATATCATGAAAAATATACAAACTATATTGATAAATATAGCAAATCATGTCAATTAGGCCAACTCAAATTTTTGTTTGTAGCAGCAGTTATTTTATTTCTTTATTTATTATTATTTTTTTATTAGTAGAGTGGACAGGGCCCTTAAGCTAAACATCATTCCACTGAACTGATACTTTACTTAGTGGTTACTTACTTTACTTCTGCTTTATAATAATAATAATAGCAATAAGTTTATTGGCCTAACTTCAAGTGTGTCACAAAGACTTTTCTCCCACCATACTATTGAAGTTTTTTTTTTCAACTTTTTTTAATTTTGTTTTATTTTATCAATTACTATCTTCTTTTTTTTTACAGTTAACAATTACTATTATGATTTAGGGTTTATTGTTTTTTCACTTAATGGAGAGTAAAAGTTCCATTCAAATGCTTTTCATTTAAATTTGAAAAAAAAAATGGATGTATAACTCATGCTCAAAAAAATACTTTATAGTCAAGGAGGCCTAGTGCATATTATATTATTAGTTTTCAGAAGTTATTAATAAAAAAATATATAATTTTCTCTCGCATCAGATATGATTTAAGTTTATTTTATTTATTTATAATTTAAAAAATATTAAAATTAAGTCACATATAATTTGTTTTATTAATATTTTATTCATCTAAAATAATTTTATGTAAAAAAATTCTTTTACATATTTTCATTAGGTGATCTTTCTTCTTTCCCCTATTAAAATCACAAAACTAATACATGCAAGCAAAGTTGCTGCAAGCAAAACTGGTTAGACAATTCAATCCATGAAATGACACCTAGGTCAAACTTTAAATTTAAAGATCTAATGCTAAACTTATTATTTATATAATCATTAATCTTTAATATTGTAAGTTTAATGATGTATAAAGAATATCCCGCGGTAATATATGAACTTCATATGAAAAAATCACTCTCTAAATTTTGCTTCTCATATAATGAGGCATTTTTATTTGAAAATTATTATTGTGCTTGTAATATATATTTTTTTGAGATCACACCAACTATATACATTTAATTTTAAATTATCAATTTGTTATATTCTCCATTATTCTAATTACGTAATAAGTCAATAACTATAATGATAAGTCTATAGTGGAATATTCTTAAATATAAAAAAAAAGGTCTATAATGGAATATGACTACAATAGACCTATAAACAGCATCATTATTTTCAATTCACCGACTTCCCTTCCAATCAGCCACTTTCCACAAGTTATCTTTTTTAACTCCAAATTTACAGATTTCTATGGTAAATCTTGTGAGCCATAACCCTTTTTGTCTTCTGTTGATTATTTGTACAGTAATTTGGTAATTAACTTTTATCTTTTCCTTAAATAAATCACAATTCACTATTGCTTAATTACCTAATAGTCATGTTTGTTAAACCACTAGAAGAGGGGGAAAAAAAGAAAAAAAAATTGGTACCCCCCAACAAAAAAAAAACAAAAAAACAACCAAAAAAAAAAAAAAACAATGCCATGGCAGTCCAAAATTGGTGGTCCTCTGCACTTTGTCCATCAGCTTTTGTCAACAGTACTAGCTTTCTTTAGTGAATAATATCCACCCCCTTAAAGTTTAATGAAATTGCACTTACATCTATTTTTATTTTAAAAGTATTGTTACTCAATGTTCTAATTGAAAACATAAAATTTTAACAATTTTATATATTTTTATTTAATTTACCCTCAATTTAGAATAAAATTTTAAAAATAGCTTAAATAAAAATATATAAATTTTAAAAAATGTTATATTTTCAACATCACTAAATAATCTTTAACCAATATTTTAAGGACACTAGTTAACAAAAGCCACATTTTAAAAACTGAAAATATCTCTTTTGCTTAATTTTAACCTAAATATAATTCATAGATTTTCTTTAAACTCATGCTTGTATTTCTTATATTTAGTTAAAGGATAGCATGAACCTTATTTTATTTTGTAATTGCAAAAGATAATGTTAGTTTAATGAGTTTACATTTGATGTATTATTAGTGTAAAATTTTTTACACTATTAATTAATTAAAATGTGATGTAATATTGAAAGCCTTTGGCAGAAGTGATGTCTAATGTTCCTAACGAATTTTACATTTTGAGTTTGATTTGGATCCTTACATGTAAAGATGGAAAAAATATTTAAACTCAATGGGTTTGCCTAATTGATAGATATATATTCAATAGATTATATCCAAATTAGACTTAGTATTTAATTGTTTGAGTTTAAGTCTAAATATTAAATGCTCAATGAGTCTTTAGTCTTTTGGATATTACATTAGATACGTTAAGATAACATATTTTATAACAAGTCAATTATTATCAATAATAAAATTTTATTTATATTTTTCCTTTTCAATTAGAAAAAGAAATTCATAATTATATTTTTCTAATTCCAAACAAATATAAAATGGGTCCTACCAAATTCTTAACAAGTTTGGTCTCTAACAAGTTTGAATTGTGACATATTCTGATCGAGTCTGAGTCGGGTCTGAGTCCAATCTATCGAGATCCAGCCAATTACCATTCCTACTTATATGTAAGTGTAGCAAATCAGCTATTCCTATTACCACAAAAATAAAATGTAATATAATTACAAAGTTTCAGATATAATAAAGTATTTTAACTATTTTTTTTATATCGTGATAACACATAAGTACGTAATAATGCAAAAAAAATTTAAACTATTTGAATATCTAAATTTAAAAAAATAAGAAAGAATGTAATACCTAAAAAAATTTTACTGAGGGATCGAAGTGAAAAAGTTTAAAATTTTATTGGGGTCGGATTGTAATTTCTTATTTTTCTAGAGGGCTTATTTGAAGTTGGTGGAAAGTCATAAGATCAAAATGTAATTTGCCCCATTTCCATTTCAATATATATTTCCTCACAGGCTGGCTTCCTTTCCTAAAGCTTTTTCCTCTCTCTACTACAGCGTCCACCAATCGATCTTTTGTTTCTTGATTTGCTGTCGTCCGATGAGGCCTGGCCGTCGGTCCTCCTCTAATCACCTTCTTCGTCGCCCTTCTTTCCTCCTTCGTGAGCAGCTTTTTCTCTCTAGTCGAAACTCCTCTGCTTCGGCCAGCTTCCATTCCTTGTTAGTCATCATCGTCTGGCCACATTAGACCGTCGTCGTCCTTCTTCTCTTCTTCTCTAGCAGCTCCTTTTTTCCTTGGAGCAGCTCAAGACAGTGGCAGCAGCTTCCCTCCCCTATCTCAGCACTGTTCGACTAACTCCTTCATTAGCTTACCAGTAAAGCTTCCACCGACGGCGAGCTCGCCATCGATACTTCAGACTCTAGTAAGTAATCTTAGAACAATAGATTTATTCTATAGTAACTCTATAGCTAGTTTGCAAGAAATTTCCCTTGAAACCATTACTGTGTTCACTAGAAGAAATTTGAAATTTCTCTTGTTGTTTTACATTATTTTTCTTTAGTAGAGTTCCTATCGAAGGATTAAGCATACTAATGCTCAATTTTTGAGTTTCAGCTGACTTAGCTTTCTAAGGAATTTCCAAGGTGAGTGGACAATCCTCTTCACTTAATAATCTCATGTGTAAAATATAAAATAATTTTGTTATATGAGATGTTATAGATCATTTTAAATGAAGGGATTTTCTTATATGTTGAAATGGTTTTGAAAATATATTTATATGTTATATGTGTACATAAAATGGTTTGTCATGCTAAATTATGCATTTTCATCTTACTTTATATTATTAAAATTAATGATACTACCTTTCTATATGATCAATGAATATGAAAATGCATTAATAGGTTTATGTATGTGTTGACAAATGTTGCTTACCCGAAATAGTATTTTTATGTTACATGATATTTTTAAATTATTGGTTTGAGATTCTAGACCCATTGAGAAATTTAGTGATAACCCTCAAGTATGCTTGGGAATAAAACATTTTACAAACGAGATGGTTGGATACAGGCGAGATGGATGGATGGATTGGAGTGGTGTGATGGAGTTATATTTAAAATGTATGGTTACCTCTAGGAATTTTTCTATTGGGGTTCTAATTGATTATTTTGTATATGCATTATTACATTTTATAAAATTTATTGAATATTTTCTTATATTCACATTGTAATGGATATTTTTCATAGTATCATGTATTATTGCATATTTCATTCTGTTAAATGTCATTCTATAATTGTTTAACTATCTCAATGGATGTAACTTCCAAACTTGTTGTGAGATTGTGACATATAAACAGGTAAGCATATTTTCATAGTTATATATATATATATATATACACTTTCGAATATGATTTTTAAAAGGGATTCTTGGGTGATCATGGGATTATTTACTCACTAAGTTTTTATAAAACTCACCCCTTTTTTTTCCATATTTTTTAAAGCACAGGGTTCTCCTACCATCCCTCCACCCTACACTGATTTAGAATCTGTTCTTAAATCAAATGGATCTTCCCTGCAGAGAATAAATATATATCATTGTAGTGTAAAGTCTGGTAGTTAGTAAGATTGTATATGCATGTGTTGTGTATGATTGCTAGATGCTCAATAGGATGTAATTTGTATAGTCTGGACCACTGCATATTATTATGTTATTATACAGGGTGTAATGGGCGTGTAGCCCCTTTGATGTTGTATAGGTAGGGATGGCAATTAACTCCGGTTGGACGGGGATCCGTCAGGGAATCTCCGTTCGGGGAACGGGGACGAGGAAAAATTTTTTCCCCGAAAGGATTTCGGGGTCGGGGTGGGGGATTACACTCCCTGCCCTGCTCCCCGTCCCGAATTTTTTTTTATTTTTTTTAAAAAAAATTATATTTTTTTCTTCATAATCTATCTTATTTTTTATTTTTTTTTATTTTTTATTATATTTTGATTATTTTTTAATTAATTTCATATTATTTAATAAAAAATAATTTTTTAAATTTTTTAAAAAAATTCCCCGCGGGGATGGGGAAAAATTCTCCGACGGGGATGAAAAAAAATTCCCTGATGGGGATCGGGGACAGGGACCTCATTCCCCGCCCCGCCACGCCCCATTGCCATCCCTATGTATAGGCCTTGTGATCAGGTGTTCGGAAAATAGAGAAAACTCTGTCAGATTTTTTATTAGAATATAATATATAAATATTTCATTGTGAATTAATGAAATAATGAGTTATTGATATATTATTTGTATTGTAAGGCTTGTAAGGTATTTCTTGATGAAAAATGTTTTTTAATGATGACTTTTATGTTCGTCACGTTCTGTGGATCGGAGCATGACAGAGAATCTACGATGATTTCATTATGCTACGGGGATGTGAGTGTAATGTACTCATGCCTGCCGTAGCTAAGGCTTCGGTGCTTTTACTATGATTCTTCTACACCTTACAACTTTGTCACTTGGGACCAATCAAAACTTTAATTGGAACAATTCCACGTATCAGTGATTTCAAAAGGAAGTGTTTGGCGTACAATTATTGATGCATTGCTGCATAGCTAAGTTGCTTACATATTTATTTCAAACAAAAAAGAAAATAAAAAAAGTGTGTAGGAATCAACTTTGCTCAAAAATAGGTGTAACAACTTAAGTTAAGACAAGAAAGAGTATGGTATTGTTAACTTAGTCATACTTGTATTGGTTTGCTTACTTAACAAGTATGTCAAATAAAATGATAAGATTTTTTTGCCTAGAAATGTTTAGTGCCAAATCAATTTCAACAAAGCCTTAGCCAATGGCCACCCACTTTATTTTTTTGCCTTTCAATGTTTAGTGCCAAATCAAATAGCATGATAAGATTATTTAAAATTGAAATGATTATAATTTGGCAGTATAATTGATTTAAGTTTTATACTATCTTTATTTAAAGTTGAAATAATTTTAATTGGATCGATATATTATTTTATCTTGTGTTAGATACAGGTATTCTGTTAGTTCTTAGCTAAATCAAAATCTATGTCGTCATCAATAAAAGAAAAAAAAAGGAAAATGGTTGAAATTTGAACATCATTCTTAAGCTAACGATACGTTTTGAAGTTCTTAATTAAATGGATATTTCTTCAAGTGGTGAGGGAAGTTCAGCAATATATCAATTGGTCCTTCTTTTTCTCCCTTCATAGAAAAGAACGAAAGATGTTATCTGCATGTCAAATTTAATCGAGTTTTGTATTGATAATTTATATTGCAACCTATGGATTTCTTTGTATATAGTCTAATACAAGTGATTGACGTGGACGTTTCTCTAAACAAATTTGGACGTTTAGGTTTCTCTATTTCTTAATTATTACGATATTAAAAAATGGGTATATTTTAATTTAGAATAAAGTATTCACTTGATATGGCAGTAAAAAATAGTTTTGCGATGAAAATTACTCAAGAGCTTAAAAAATTGACATATTTCAATCTTTGATAAACTGTATTTTGGTACGATTAAAATTACGGTACATATGGAAGTTACAAGTTATAACATGTATATCTTCACTATGATTTCAATTGCACAGTTGTCTTTTACTGCTATTGATTTCTAATGAATTCTTGAGCTCTGGCATAAAAATTATATAGTTGTTTTCTATGAAACCACTAAGTAGCAGTGCATACATATCTTGTAAAATCAAAGGTGGAAGACGAGAATCTTACAATACTTTCCAGGTTAAATATACAACTAAATTTCATATAATCAACATATACCAAAAAAAAGAGGGGGGGGGGTATCTCCCTCAAATGACTTTCTTATCGAGGTGGCCTCAGTGTGTTTTTGGGAGCACTTGTGCCTGCAATGGCAAATCTCCACAACGCATTTACATGCTCCGGCAAAGCGGATTCTATACCGGCACATGGATCTATCAATATGCTTTCCGGCTCAGGGCCATCTAAGAGTTCTAAACCACCTGCGTCACACCAATTTTCCTTTTGAGAGATCACAAAATCAATATGCCAAGTTTATATATGAGATGTTTAAGCTATTGTCACACCAGGGCTATAGAGAGGATGGTTGGACCATTCTGTTGAGAGACCCAATGCCTGACCAACCTAAGAGTTGGGATAATAATGAAGATTAACCAATAGCAAAAGCTAAAATTATAAATTACCATGTCGACATAACATCTACTTGGTAAGACTAGACATGGAAAATGATGATAATTGATAGAGGAAGAAAAAAAGATGATCAAATCCGAAAAGATGAAATAGTTGCTTGTATTTCCTTCTTTTCTTTCTCCTTTCTACCAGGATGAGAAAGGAAAGCACAATCTTTGTAAAGTTCAATATGAGAATAATCTTTAGTTTGCAACCACAAAGAAAAGCATAACATATGTTTTACCCCTTTGAAGTTTTATGAGACCACAACACTAGTACATAAACCTTCAAAACTTCCATTAAAAACTTTTTATAAATCAAACGGTAGATATACTTTGTCTTCTTTCTCTCTCCACTACGTATTCTTTGCTGAAGCCCATGTCCAAGCAGAGCATAGGTCAAGAAAAGCTTCTATTAACCATCAAATTCAATTTCCTTAGAATTCCCATGTAAGTATCTAACAATTGTGATTGCCTCAATACTTGCAAAGGCCAAGTTAACTCTAGTCCTAACATCCAACTTCATTTTGGACAGGAGTGATCAAGCACATGTGGGGTGCTTCTTGAGGAGCTGGGTGTTGTGTTAAGTAGAGCATGGAGATAGCTTGAAGTGATGAGTGGAGGAAAGTTTCCCTTAAATTGGATTCTTCATGGTGAAATTTATCTTGTGATGCCCTTTGGTTGCTCAAATTAGAGCGCTTCTTGGAAGGGACTGGAATTTGGAAAGTGGGTTGGGCATGTTGACAGAAAAGCCAATAAAGTGGCTCAATGGCTTGCTAACCCAGCCATCCTGTTAGTGTTGCAGTCCATGAATCTGTATTCTTGTAACTCTTGCATTGCTCAAATCAGAAGTCTTTTGCATGGAATTTTAGCATTGGTTTTGGAATTCTAAAGATTGAATGAATTTGGGTTGTTGGTATTATTTAAGATATCATTAGAAAAACACGAATTTGGGTTGTTTGTATAATTGAAGATATTGTCAGAAAATTTGAGGAGATCAAAACTGTCGTCTCTGTCCATTAGCTTGGAGAAAAGAATTAGGTTTTGGTGGAGGCCATGGAGAATCTGGCATGGATTTGTTGGAATGTTGGGAATTGGTGCAGAGGTTCAATGTAGAAGAGGAAGTGCTTTGTATAAATCAAGTCTGGAGTCAACTGTTTTAATCTGAGATGTGAAGAAGAAATTGAAGCATTTCAACTGTTAGATTTAACTCTAAAGTTAACAGATTCAGTTTTATTCAAACTTCAAGGGGCTTAGCAAAGGGTTTGAAAGTTCATGTACTGAAAATGTATCCAAAGATTGCACAAACATAAATAAATTTTTTTAAATCATGAGCTCATGTAAACTGGAATAAAAATATATGAATTTATCTTTATAAATCAATTTACATATCTAGGAATACCATAGAACACAACTATCTAGAGACTAGTAAGATACAGTTTTATTTCCTGATTTCACGATAAGAAATATTAGGCTAGCCACAAATTGCAGCTGTTTTATATTTCATGAACAAAACTTCCCAGGTCAATTTACTAACAGTCAGATCACTCAACTGTTGGTAGCTTTAACTTGATAACTCAAAATGGTATTGTAAATAATTAACCACACTGTTTTCCTTTATAGCATCTCAAATAAAGTAAGAGAAGGGACAGGGACGCCAAAGTGAACTAACCTTCCCAGCGCCAGTAAGAAGTATAGGTTTCTCAGTTTTCTGACCTCGACACTGCTGAATAACATCCAACCCTGTGATATTGTCAGATATTGTAAGATACTTTTAGAAGTGCTATTATGCATGGTTGTGTTATTATGAGTACCAGTAAAGATATTGAGGTATTTTCGCAAGACATATATGGTTAACTGTTAGATACAGAGGAAAGAACAAAGAACCAGAGGTTAATGTTACAAAGGTGCTTAAAGCATTTCCTGAGACTCAACTTTCAAAACCGTTAGCTAAACTTTGGCTTTGTTTAACCGAAGCAAGCTTCCATCAATAATCTTGTGACGATTTCACGTTTTACAAGCAAGTATTAGTTAAGGAATCACCTACTCAAGCTTTCCTTTTACTTTTATGTTGTCTTCCTTTAAAAGAGGATTTAAGAATAATATATTTGAAACACACCCTTGATTCCTAGCTATTATTTATCTCTGCATTCATCCATAATTGAATCATAACACAATTATCAGATATATGGTTCTCTAAAGATAAGCAGTTCTGAGCTGAAGTGAGCAACAGAGTGTGGCTTCCTTTCACTGACTACAACGCCCAAAACTTTGCACACCATTAAAGAGAAAGTAAACAAGCCAAGATGGAAGGGTTCCGTTAAAACAGCAGGGCATGAAACAACATAAAAGTAACTGAGAAGGTCACGTGAACAGGGCATGAAACATTACCACCAACGGGAGCGCAAGAACGTAACAAAACAGCAGCCCTGGTTCCTTCCTTGTCTGCAACAACGTTCAGCATTATGTGAAGACCACAGCAAAGATATGCATGCCCACCTGGTCCAAACTACAATGGTAACAAACCACGTAGAAAAATTATGAAATCCAGCCTTACTCATTGTCTTCAACAAAGGTGTAGCCTCAGAGATGTAAAATGAAAGATTATTAAGCACAGAGAGAGAGAGAGAGAGAGATCTTACAACAGGGGCAGTTCTTGGAGTAATGCCAAATCGACCATGACTAGCTGAATCATTTGGTCTATATGCTTCTACCTGTCTGAAATTATTCCATGTTAAATACTGACTATAGTGTTAAAAAGAGATCCCTTGTTTCTCATCCAACTAACAAATACCCATCCATGCCCATGTAAATGTGTCCAAGGTTTTCAGCCAGTGGGCAGATATTTTAGTTAATGACTTAATCCTTGTATGGTGCTGTTGACGTCGGATTTTGGTTATGCTCCAAACTCCGGCCAACAGGAGAATACTTTTGGGACCTCAAGCTTGTATCCGGCTCAGATGTAATAGAACGGCGAAACAAACAAAGATGAAGGGAAGAGTAGAGAAGAAGACACAAGGTTTAATGTGGTTCGGCTAAATCTAGACGGTCCCGGATTCTATGTCTACAACGGAGATTTTATTAATGTGCTGAGAAGTGATTTTAGCAGAGTTTCTGCTTACAGAGTTTGCCCTCTCCCCCATCTTCTAACAATGCAACCCTATTTATAGAGGAAGGAGGAATTACATGCATTAATTACAAGCTACAGTTGAGTTACATCAAGACATAAATGAGAAAGACAGCAAACAAGCTATCATCCGGCTACTGCAGAATGTAAGCTGCGGGGTGGGCCCCCTTGGTCGGCTGTAGACTTGTGTCTGTCTATACCCATCGCTTGACGCTGCCTTACCAAGCAAGGTGCTGGGCATCCCGAACGGAAATTACTAGCTCGGGGGTGTCATGGGAACCGCCGTAGCGAGCTTAGTGCTGCTGTAGTGAGATAATAGACTCGAGCAGGGTGATTGGCTGCCCGACGAGCTGGTCTTGTGATCTTCTCGTTGAGTCGCTGCCTCGCGAGGCAAGAGCTTGCTTCTCAAGATAGTCGCAGGACGGTGCCGGGACAACTTCGTTGTGCCACTTTCTGATGGACGAAGCGAAGCTTGCTGAGTGTCTTTGGAGAGGCGGGGGGCTTGGCCTTTGCCGTGCTTGGGGGGCTCGTTCACTCGAGGCCATTTTTGGTATACAACATAAGCCCCCCAACTCTCAGTTCGCCTAGCGAACTGGGAGTTAAGACTTTGTAATTCCCGATCTATCAAAATCTTACTCCATGTATTTTCATCAGCTCATAGCCGAAGCTCTCTAATGCGGATCTGCTTTGGGCGAATAATCGATTCGTCAATTCTTTATGCTTCAGCGATCGCGAAGTCATGCTAGCGTTGAGTTTTTAAGAGTGCCTCCGTACCTCAACGAGCACAAAGCAGCGCTGGCTAAATGAGTTTATTTTGAGCGTCTCCACGCCTTAGCAAGCACGAAGTAGCGTTGGATAAATGAGTTTATTTTGAACGTCTTCACATCTCAGCAAACACGAAGCAGCGCTGGATAAATGAGCTTATTTTGAACGTCTCCATGTCTTAGCGAGCACAAAGCAGCGCTGGATAAATGAGTTTATTTTGAACGTCTCCATGCCTCAGCGAGCACGAAGCAACGCTGGATAAATGAGTTTATTTTGAGCGTCTCCACGCCTCAGCAAGCCCGCAGCTCAACAGGTTAAGTGCTCGTCAATTCTTCTCCGGAATAAGCTCCGGGGGGCCTCAACTAGACCAAAGGTCATAGTTGGTAGAAAAATCCTTCGCAAAGTTCTGGGAAATTGGCCGCACAGGAGCTGCGGACTTGTAAATGCTTAAAGGCAAGGAAGAGGAAACTAACTGACATCATGCAAATTAGCAAACAGCCTTTAACAAAATAATCATATTTACATTCACTCCGAAATTTTGGAATACAATGTCAGTATATAATTCAGACCGAGCCCCCCAGTTCCTGGTTGGTATTGCATTGAGAAGGCTG
Organism: Saraca asoca; assembly: GCA_026873985.1. Lineage (NCBI taxonomy): Eukaryota > Viridiplantae > Streptophyta > Magnoliopsida > Fabales > Fabaceae > Saraca > Saraca asoca. Next base: position 12,740 of record JANHAO010009311.1, read on the forward strand.
GGGGGGTTATCTTGAGAGCTGTACCACGTACTCCCTCAGGTGTCCCTTTCTGATCAGGTCCTCGATCGCCTCCCTAAGGGCCCAACAATTTGATGTGCCGTGACCAACCTCATTGTGAAAGGCACAAAACTCTTCCTGATTTTTTTCTCTGTAAGGGATTCTTGAGGGTGGGGACACCCCGAAATCTTCTTTGTCCCTTTCTGTCATGAAAATCCTATTCTGGGAATCTGACAGGATGCTGAATTGTTCATAACGGCTTGAATATTGGGGTCGTCCACCCTGGGACCTTTTGGGCTTGTTGGCCGCCCACTCGGCGGAGGGGTAACCTTGATCCACATCGCTCCTCCTCTTACCACGAGAGGAGTTGACCCTTTCATCCTTCTTGTCAGACCTTTCCGAGCCGAAGTTCTCTTCCTACTTAATCTGCTTGGCGACTCACTCGTAGAACTCGGTGAGGTCCTTCACCGGGGACTTATACAAACTCTTGTACAGCTTTCCATCTTTGCGTAGTCCCGCGGAGATGGTGGCCAACATGATTTCTTCAGATGGATTCTCCACCGACTTAGCTTCGAGTCTGAATCTAGCAATGTAATCCTTGAGCGACTCATGCTTGCACTGAAAAATCATAGCAAAGTGGCAGGGGGGCACTAGTTGTCTCTTCAGCGCTCGATACTGACTAATGAACTTCTATTGAGAATCTTCCCAATTGCCGATTGAACAAGTCGAAAGGCTTCTGAACCAAGTTCGAGGCACACCTCCCAATATGGCTGGAAAAACCCGACACTTAACCAGGGGGTCGGTTGTCTGCAAATCCATCTAAACATTAAACGCATCCAGATGATCATACGAATCAGAATCCCCATTATACAAGAGGATCGCAGGGACCCTGAGCTTGAGCGGTAGAGGTTGGGCTTCGATCTCCTCAAAAAGTGGCGACTGCTCCTCGCAACGCGTTCGATCACCCGGGGCTCGGAGGCGTTCTTCCAACTGAACCATCCTCTGAAACAGCTCCCCAACTGACGGGTCTCGTTCCTCAAAGTGCTGGTTGGACGATCGCTAGGCACTTTGGTCTCCATTGTCTCAAGGGTCACGACTCTGGGTTTGCTCCTACAAGCAACAAGCTTGGGTATTGGCTTGGTTCGGATAACCCAAGCGTTGGGTTTCAGCTTGTCTCTGCACATTTTGTGCCAACGACGCGACTGCTTTAGTCAGTTCTCCCATCATGTGCTCAAGTTTCTCCTGATGTCGAAACCAGGCCTATGGTCCGTTGACGCTATTAGCAACGAGAACCGATTGCACCGGACTGGTCGGAGGGAGACCAATAGCTGCTCTAATGACAGGAGCGGTAAACGAGTCCGTTGTCGAAACATGGCCATCCGAAGGATGAGGCTACGCATTTGAGGCTCTGGTGACTCTTCCCTTGGCCATTGCAACAGAGATGAACCAGAATAGGTGAAATCCCCACAGACGACGCCAAAATATTGACGTCGGATTTTGATTATGCTCCAAACTCCGGCCAATGGGGGGATACTTTTAGGACCTCAAACCTGTATCTGGCTCAGATGTAATAGAACGGAAACAAACAAAGATGAAGGGAAGAATAGAGAAGAAGACACAAGATTTAACGTGGTTCAGCTAAATCCGGATGGTCCCAGATCCTATGTCCACGGCGAAAATTTTATTAATGTGCTGAGAAGTGATTTTAGTAGAGTTTCTGCTTACAGAGTTTGGCCTCTCCCCCATCTTCTAATAATGCAATCCTATTTATAGAGGAAGGAGGAGTTACATGCATTAATTACAAGCTACAGTTGAGTTACATCAAGACATAAATGAGAAAGACAGCAAACAGGCTATCATCCGGCTACTGCAGAGTGTAAGCTGCGGGGTGGGCCCCCTTGGTCGGCTGTAGACTTGTGTCTGTCTGTACCCATCGCTCGACGCTGCCTTACCAAGCAAGGTGCTGGGCATCCCGAATGGAAATTACTAGCTCGGGGGTGTCATGGGAACCGTCGTAGCGAGCTTAGTGCTGCTGTAGTGAGATAATAGACTCGAGCAGGGTGATTGGCTGCCCGACGAGTTGGTCTTGTGATCTTCTCGTTGAGTCGCTGCCTCGCGAGGCAAGAGCTTGCTTCTCGAGATAGTCGCGGGACGGTGCCGGGACAACTTCGCTGTGCCACTTTCTGATGGACGAAGCGAAGCTTGCTGAGTGTCTTTGGCGAGACGGGGGGCTTGGCCTTTGCCGTGCTCGGGGGGCTCGTTCACCCAAGGCCATTTTTGGTATACAACAGGTGCTAAGCAGCCCAAAAAAAAGAGAACCACAAACAAACAAACATAACACTATGTGATTGCACTTCCTCTTCTGGAAGAGTATCTGACAACAGAAAACAGAAATAAATATCTCAGTTCAATGGCGAGTAGAAAACTGTTCGGCATGATTTCAAAAAGGTCATTCTCATTTTCCACATAAGCAGTTCAACATTCATGATTCTACCAGGAACCCAATTACCTAACTACCTATAACTTCATGACATTTCACATAAACTACGCTACAATCAAAGAACACAAATATTAACCCCTATGCTCGAGCAGCTTCCCATGATGAAAAATTTTCATTAGGACTGTAATGGCATCAGAAAAACTGAAAAAGGAAAACAGTTCCGATGCAATACATAATTTGTTCCATAACACAAATAAAAGTCTATATAAAGCACATATCAAGTCGCTTTATAGAGCCTTATTAATGTCAGGAAACCGAGAAACTACCTCAGTAATCCGAAGAACGACGTCGTCCCTGCACAGAAACTTTCCAAGCAAACAGGGTGCAAGGTCCAATCCATCGGTTTGCGAGAAGCCATAAGACAAGATATTCATGTTTCCAAACGAAAGGTCTGAAAGAGGCTTACCAAGTGGGTTGTCGTCGTCGTTTGGCTCAGTCGTTGGAATGGCTAATGGGGGATTTGTGACTCGTTTGAATCGCTTCGTTCTCTTCATCCCTCCGCCGCAAAAGCAGGCTTGGTGCTAATGAAAAAGTTGACTCGTCTGGGGTTTCGACGGGTGAGGGATGAAGGAAAGCCATAGCAACAGTGCTTGTTACGGTCATCGCCATCATCACCTTGACAATTCAATTGGCGATAAATTTCAAATTAGAATTTATACAGGTCAAGCCTTCACAAGTCGGGTTTAATTAATGTACAAACCAAACTTAAGCTTGATATTGATATTATTTAGCTCAAATTATTCTCTAATCTAATGATAAAATTTTTATTTTCATTTTTATATTATATAATAATATAATATACAAATAATTGAATTACATTAGGAATTATTGGACCCCATGTTGCTTTGTTAAAGTAATTAGTTTTTTTTTAGTATTTATTACTTTTTACTAAATATAATTGTTGATATTAAGTAATAATTGTATAGATATTTTGTGCTGAACTTGACAATTGAAAACAAATTTATATTTATATGTAAAATGAAATCCAAAAATCTAATGTTAGGTTGTATAAGTTTGTTTAGAGGCATACTTAATCCAAACTCGAGTTTGAATTTAAATATTTTAAATTTAATAAGAAATTTAAATTAGATAACATATTATTTGTGTAAATTTATTTAAGCTCGTATTCGAGTTGAACTTGAGTAAACTTGAATTTTTCAAACAACTAACTCAATTTCAATAAACTTGAGTGCGAACTTAAATTTATTTATTCTTGACAAGTTCAAGCTTGAATATAGAGATATTCGGCTTAACTCATTTCCAACACATTCACTCTTTTTTTATTATTATTCCCCATCTTTTCTACATTTTTATTTGTTAATCCCATTTTATTTTTTTTCTCAATAATTGACAATTTTTTATTTTTGACTAGTGCTGAGGATACAAATCATTTTTTTTCGCAAATGACACACAACTAAAGAGGATATCTTTCTAGCGATTCAATTTGAGAGAGTTCAAAATCTAGGTTTTCAATATGAAAGTAAAACAAGTAAGCTTAAGCCCATCCAATGATGGCAATAAATGAATTAATATTTGAATAAGACCTTGACTTCAAATCCAGACAACGGAGGATCCCATTTTTTTTGCATGATTTGATCTATCTTTCCATTTTTAAGTCAAACTCGCACCTATAATTGGGATAGATATACATAACTCCCCTGCCTTTAGTCATCTATTTAACTAACTCTTAGCTTATTAACCAAATTCTTAAATCATAAGCTAACTTACTCCCCTTGTCACTTCTTTTTAAATGTACATTAGATTTTATGCTATTATCCAGTTTCACGCATGAGAAGAACTAAATAACAAAGAGAATGAGTGGAAGAGATTGAAAATTTTATTACTCAAGAACTTATATAGTAAAATTATGGCTTGATTACAAGTTTAGCCTTCTTGTTAGAATTTTTTTCTCATTGTGGACCTAATAATTCATAAATTATAAAGAACTTGAAGTATAATAGCCCATTTGTGATGATAAAGATTAGGTTTTATTAGTGGCACTTAGGCCCCAGTTGAGATATTGGAGTTTTTAACCGATGGCTCATATCACTACTTAATTCATTTGATTTTTACAAGGTCTCTACTCCTAATACATTAGATTATTGCATATTCCCCCATTAGTTTACAAGCTATCTCCCAAAAATTCTTTGAGAAAGCTAAGATAAGAAAGGGGAAATGACTTTTGTGATCTGATCTGTTCGCATGATCATCTTGACTTTTGTAATCTAATCTGTATTTGATCTATTCATGTAATCATCTTGACTTTTGTGCTCTGATCTGACTTGTAAGTGGGATCACGGATTAATTGGAAAGTTTAGGTAACATTTATTTGTTTAATATTATTATAAATTTTATATTATTTGCATGTGATTTTATGCTTGTTTATATAGTTTAATTGGTCATAACTTTAGAAAAAGTTTATCAATTGGTATCAAAGCCATTAAACTATGTAAAAATGGCTAATTTGTATGCGAATTTATGAAATTCATTATTTAATCCATATTGTGATTATTTATTTTTTATCATATTATTCCTGAATATGAGAATGCCATGAGTTCTAAATTATTTCATGGTTATGTATAGATAAATTAATGTTTTATGTTTGAATATTATTATATGAATTATTCCATGTAATCTGGATAATATTGCATGCATGATTATGAACTTGGTCCATAATATAAATTTAAACAAATATGAAAAAAAAATTAGATTTTGAATAGAATTTCCAAAATTTTGACCATTAGGTAACAAATTGATCTCTCATCAAATTTGACCAAAAATTTTTGTGCAATTGTTCAAATTGATTTAGGTTTAAGCTTAGGATTAATTGGACAACAAAACTCCTCAATCGATTTAAGGAAATTTGAATTGAAATTACATTAATTTGAAATTGAATGCCTTTTTTTGCTCAAATTTATTGTAATTAATACAGAGTTTCTGTTTAGAATGTCAATTTGTATTAAAACCTTAAATTAATTTAAAAAATGGAATCGTAATTACAATTATTAATTACTAAAGACTATGAGGGCCTGTTTGAAAGTGTTTTCAAGTATTTTTATTTTATTATTTTTTAAAATGATTTTTTAAAAATTGTTTCTAAAAACTATTTTTTTAGAACTAAAAAATAAAAAACTTATTTGGATATAAATTTTAAAAACAAGTGTTTTCTTTATTTTTGAAGATGAAAAAAAATATATTTAATATTATTTATAACTTTGTCATTAATGAAAATAGGTATTCTTCTTATTTTTGAAAAAAA
>JANHAO010009312.1:0-18486 GCA_026873985.1 Saraca asoca
TGCCATTTTAAATTTTCTTTGGAGATCCAATTGAATGTTTTACCATGTTGAGATTAAATGAAATTTTAGAAAGTTACTGATCTTCTCTCATATTTACTATTATGTTGTTGAAATACCATGCTATTAATGATTTGACTTTCTTGATGAATTATAGTTTTCAAATGTATATTAAGATTATGGCTGCAAAATGGGTAAGCATATCTTCTCGATTGTATATTTATATATATACTTTCGAGCATGATTTTTAAATGGGATTTTTGGGTGATCATGGGATTGTTTACTCACTAAGTTTCTATGAAACTCATTCCTCTCTTTCCATGATTTTCAGAGCCCAAGGATACACCTACGACCCTTCCATTCCATCCTATCCCAATCTTGAATCTGCTCGTTGATCGAGTAGGTCACTTATTGTGGAGATTTAAGGTATAATAATGGTGTAAAATATTTGGCAGTTGGTAGGAATGTATATGCATGTATTGTGTATGATTGTTAGATGCCCGGTAGGATGTAAATTGTATAATCTAAGACACTGTATATTATTATGTTGTTATATAGGTTGTGATGGGCATATAGTCCCTTTTGTCTATATAGGCCTTATGCCCGAATATCCGAAAAATAGAGGAGACTCTGCCGAATTTTTATTTAAAATGGATATGTGCATATTCAGCTATGTATTTATCTAATTGTATGTCTTGGCATGTTATCTTACATGATCAAGCTTGTAGGGGGTTTCCTAACGGTGACCTCCTACACCGATCACGTTCCATGTGTTGGGGCGTGCCAATAAAGTATATCAACAATGTTACATAAAGAATTAGAAATATTAATTTCAATAACAAACAAAGGAACCTTATCAATAAAGCATTTAATGATCTCCAATTCTTTTAGAAGAAGAAGATTACTTACCATTGATAACCAATTGTTCAGTCTTCCTTTAATGAATGCATAACAACTCAACATAGACTAGTAGCAATCATATCCATAATCACTAGGAGAGTATGACAACTAAAGAATGAGGTTGTTCATGAAAACAATGACATTTGTTTTGAAATGTTAATAATATAGTGTGAAGATGACTTATATACAAAGATAGATTATTTTGACCTAGAAATGATAACAACAAAAAATTTTATAGCTTTACTCTAATATGCTACTCGCTAGGGTAACTCTTAAAAAAGGATGCTCCACAAAATACTAGATTAAAAATAAGTTAAAAATAATTATAATTGAGTGAACATCATGGAAATAATTTGTTTACATATTACTTATTTAAGGTTAATTTTCACCATTTTTTGTCAAATGAAAGCATAATTTGCATATATTTTGCAAGTAACTTCCATTGATGCTTTCTTATTCATTTTTTTCATGAATTTTGCACTATTGTTCCATGTATTATCTCAATTTTTTCCACCAAAATACATCCTCATAAAAACTTTGGTTGTCATATTTTTTGGACATTTATATTGTATATAATTCTCAAGTTTTTCATGAAGTTTATTTCCATAAAAACTTACTCTTTTTAAATTACATATATCCAACAACTATTCAAGCATATCCCATAAAGATTAAAGTTGCTCAATTTTTTCATATATTTTAATCCAGGACCGTTGAGACCTTTTCTAGTAAGGTAAAAAGATAGGAAGACCATTTTTGTTATTCAACAACCGTGTGAATATTAAGTATGTGAAATTGTTGTCATAGAGTACATTGCTACATAAAGAATCACAGATACTCATTTTAGTGACAAACAAAGGATCTTTATCAATAAAGTATTCAATGATCTTCATATCTTTCAGAAGATGAAGATTTCTTATCAGTTGCAACCAATTGTTCAGTCATGAAAGTCTTCCTTCAATGAATGACGAAATAACCCAGCATAGACTAGTAATAGTTGCATCCATAATCACTACCAAAGTGTGGCAACTAAGGACTAAGGCTATTTATGAAAACAAGGACATTTGTTTTGAAAGGTTAATGAAGATGACTTATATATAGAGATGGATCTCTTTGAACTAGAAGAAAGAACAACAAAAAATTTTGTGGCATCATGCTAGTATGCTTCTCATTAGAACAACTCCTAAGAATGGGTATTTTACAAAGTTTTGGATTATAAATTAAGTAAAATATAATTGCAATTTAGTGAATATCATGGAAACAATTTGCTAACATATTACTCATTTGATGTTTATTTTCTCCATTCCTTGTCAAATGCAAGATATAATTTGCATAGACGCTATCTTGTTCATCTTTTCATGAATTTAATGATGTTGTTTTATGTATATTCTTTATTTTTTCTCTATAAATGACATCCTCATAGAATTAATGATATCAAAGTTGATGTGGTATTGTCCTAGTAAAATCATTACTAATAAGATCAAGTTTTGTTTACGTTGACAAGTTGGAAAGTTAAGGAGGAATTTCACCACTAAGACCATCCCTTGAAGTGAAAGTTATTAGTGAAATTTTTGAACCAGATATCCAAATAATTGAAATAATGAAAGTTAAGCAAAGATGGACTTGTTGTATCTTAAATTAATGGTAAAAAATACCATTGGTTATTACTCAGATTAAGTCTAATTAACCATATGTTATCGCATAGAATGGCTTTCCAACTATGACACTCATTTTGGTTTTCTCCATTTCTTTATGAAAAGAGCATATCATTGTCATTAACAAATCTTAATTTTAAGAAAAGTGATGCTTCATTCTCCCTTTTTATGCATCTTAGTTTCAATGCCAATGAGAGGTACATTGAAAGCAAAAGAAATGCACAAACAAATTTGAGAACCATCTTAACATTATAAGGATTGAAGCCAAGGCCAATTTCTCCATTTAAATTGATAGGGAATTATACCAAATATTGACTAAGACTTCAATAATATTACTGTAAAAAGGACTTGAAAGAATGTAGTAAAGAAAATTTCAAATAAGTTAAAAATAATTGCAATTAAGTGAACATGATGAAAAAAAATTTGTTAATTATAGTTAGGCTATGGTTCCATAGCATTGGGATACAAATTGACAACATCCCATTCTCTAAACCAATGGGATTTTTTAAGGCAATCTTATTCGATTATGAATATCTTCCTTTTATGAATGATGCAATAACATAACATAAACTAGTAGCAACTACATCCATAATTGTTAGCAAAGTGTAGCAACTAAAGAATGTAGTTATTCATGAAAATGAGGATGTTTGTTTTGAAAGGTTGAGGATATAGTTGAAAATAACTTAGATATAGAGGTGGATCATTTTAACCCAAAAAAGAGAATTGTAAAGAATTTTGCGGCTCTATACTGATGTGTTACTTGCTGTGACAAATCTTAAGAAGGGGTACTCTATAAAATTCTAGATCACAAATAAGTTAAAATTAATTACAATTGAGTGAATATCATGGAAGTAATTTATTAACATATTACTCATTTGAAGTTAATTTTCACCAATTTTTTGTCAAAGGTAGTACATATTTTACACATAATTTGCATGGGTGCTTCCTTATTCATTTTTTCATGAATTTTATGCTATTATTCCATGTATACTCTCAAATTTTCTCAACAAAATATATCCTCATGAAACTTTGATTCTCATATTTTTTTGGACATTCAAATTGTACATAATTTTCAAGCCATCCACTAAGTCTATTTCCATAAAAGCTTACTATTCTTAAATTACTTATATCCCACAACCATCCAAGAATCCCCTATAAAGATTAACATTGTTCAAGTTTCTCATGTCTTTCGATTTAGAAACCTCAAGACATTTTTTAGCAAGGTAAAGGATAGGAAAACTACTTTTGTAATTCAACAACCATGTGACTATTGAGTACACGAGCTTGTTGTCATAGAGCACAATACTACATAGAAAATTAGAAATATTCATTTTAGTGATAGACAAGGGAACCTTATCAATAAAGCATTTGATGATCTCCAATTCTTTTAGAAGAAGATTACTTAACAGTCCCAGCCAATTGTTTGTTCCACTAATTAAGACCAGCATTCATTAGTGCAGGACTTCTCAAAAATAATGAAAGACAAGACACCCACTTAGGATTAGATCTTAATATGTATCATAACCATTAATAGAAAATATCTGCAAGAATGAAAAATTTGATTGGCATGGTATTGTCCTGGTAAAATCATTGATAAGAAGGTCAAGATATGTTAACCTTGACAAGTTAGAAAGTTGAGAAGAAATTTCACCACCAGGACCATTTATTGAAGTGAATGATATTTCAAGTGGGTTGAAGAGTCAAAAACCATTGGGATGTGAGTGAAATTGTTGAAACAGTGGCCTAAATAATTCAAATAGCATAAGTTTGAAAGATGGACTCATTGTATTTAGAATTAGTGGCATAAAATTCTATTGATTATTACTCAAATCAAGCCTAACCATTCGACTTGCTCGGTTATCACATAGAATTCCTTTCCAATTACAACACTCCTTCTAGTTTTCTCCACTTCCCCATGAAAAGAGCATATCATTCTCTTCAACAAATCCCACTTTCTAGGAAAGTAATCCTTTACGCTCTCTCTCTCTCTCTCTCTCTCTCTCTCTCTCTCTCTCTCTCTCTCTATGCATCACAATCCTAAGGCCAATGAGAGGTGCACTAGAAGCAAAAGAAATGCATGACCAAATATAAGTGCCATCTTGATATTATGAGGATTGAAACCAGGGCCAATGTTGTCATTTATATTGGTAAAGCAACAAAGCAAATATTAACTAAAACTTCAATAATGCTTCTTTAATATAGACTTGAAAGAATGTAATAAAGAAAATTTAAATAAGTTAAAAAAATTTAATTGCAATTGAGTAGATATCATGAAAAAAAAATTGTCAACATATCACTTATTTGAGATTTATTTCCTCCATAGTTTATCAAATGTAGTAGATAATTTGCATATATTTTTACATAATTTGCACATATACTTCCTTATTCATCTTTTCGCTATTTTCATGCTATTGTTTTATCTATGTTCTCAGTTTTTCTCAACAAAATGTGTTCCACATAAAACTTTGATTCTCATTTTTTTTTTTTACATTCACATTGTAAATTATTTTCAAATTTTCCACTAAAGATCCATTTGTTTTAATGAAAAATAAAATTTTGTAAAAGGTACTTTCATGAAAATACATTTCTAGAAAATGAATTGATTTTTTTGTTGTTTTGACAACATAAGAGAAAAGAGTTTCCTTTGTTTGTTCTATATAGACAAACTATTTTCTTTTATTGAAATTAAAATATCTCAAGCCATTCAATAATCACTTTGTTATTAGAATATTTTCATAATATGAGTCAACTAATCTTTACTAGTAATTAAGATTCAAAAATTAAAGCATCTTTTGTATTAAAAACAAAATTCAAAGAAAAATGTCTAAATATTTTCTTTTATCTTCATCATTTCTACATAGTTTATTCGCATTCAATTAACTTTTGCCAAAAATTTTAACTACTTTTGCCAACTTTTTTAATTGTTCAATGTAAGTGAGTGAGGGAAAGAGAAAGTGAACAAGAGAGAGAGAGAGAGAGAAAGAGAGAAGAAAAATAAAGAGATTAAGAGAGAGTAAAAAAGGGATAGAGCAATGAGGGACTAGAGGAGAGAGAGAGGTAAAGAGAGAAAATTGAGAGAGGTAGAAAGTCCAAGGAGAAAGTGTGTGAAAGGTAGGGAGAATGAAGAAAAGTAAAGAGAAGACTAAGTGAGACTATGTAGCATATGGTGATTTGGAAAAGTTATTTCGTTTAATTAAAAAGTGTCAAACATATTACTATTTTCTGTTGATTAAAATCTACTTTTTATTGATCAATTTTCTTTTTAACTCAAAACATAAGAAAATTAGAAAAAATGAATTTTAGAAAAGCATTTTCCTCTAAAACAAACACATCCAAGTCTATTTACAAGAAAATTTTCTCTTCTTAAATTGCATATATCCCACAACTATCCAAGCATCCCATAATGTTATGTTTGATTGGATAGAATAACATAGAATGGGAATTAGAATGAATAAAAAGTTTATTTAGTATGTTTTATGGAATGGAGCCCATTCCATAGAGAATTGTCATTCCATCAAATGATGGAATCTTCATTTCATTACAAAAGCAATGGAATGGGTCATTCCATCATTCATGGATTAACTTTTTTACATTCTTATCCCTTACATATTTTATATATTTCAAAATTATCTTTATATTAATAAATAATAAAATAATATTATGTTTTCAATAATTTTATTATAAAAATATTTGATAATTATATTTTCAATAATAGAATATAAAATAAGATATTTTATATTACTTATTGTTGTGGATAATTTTTGGAATCACACAAATGGGCTGGTAAAAGCTTAATGGACAAGCCCAACTAATAAGGGCTCAGCTCATCCAGGACTGAGGTCACTGGACCAAGGCATCAGGTCACCAAATGTGAACTTAAGTCATTGGTTAATAAAAGTCAAAGTAGCAACCTCAGGTCATTGAGGACAATGTCTAACCTGTAACTTAAAATATGTTTTCCTAGTCATCAAATCAGAGAAATCCATTCAACTTCCCATTTAATAGAAATCTGTTACTAACCAATGTGTAACCAATTGATAATTCATTTCCATTATGGAGTTGCATCTAGTTAAACCACATTAAAAAGCTATTGGTGTCCCCTGTTCTTTCTCTCTTTCTCACTCTTCCTTGCAAATTTGCCTTCACAACTTGCAGTTTGGAGTGTTAGACTTAGGTTAACCAATTTTAGATGTCAACATTTTAGTGCTAGAAGGAGGGCCCTAAACTACATTCTCCTTGATTTTCCGTTGAATTGCGATGGTTAGAGGAAGAACCACTAGGAGTTCAGATACTACAGTTGACCAGCCTAACGATCACGTAGAATAGCAGTGAGATGTATTACTAGTTGGAGGCCTAGTCCTCCTTGCGGCAGGCACTTCCGCTATCCCCACTACAGGTGCTACCACTGGCATATTCACACTGGCCATTGTAAGAATCCTCCTAGGGGCAATCTCTATCTCAAAAACCACTCTGGCAAAGATTCCACCAGCCTACCTACAAGTTCGCCAAGGTCCCACGAGCTCCACTAGCCTACCTGCAACTTTGCCAAGTTCCCACGAGCTCTACCAGCCTACCTATAGGTTCGTTGAGGTCTTACATGCTCCACCAGCCTACCTATAAGTTGGCTAAGGTCCCACAAGCTACACCAGCCTACCTACAGCTTTGTTGAAGTCCTATGAGCTCCACTGGCCTACCTGCAAGTTTGTCGAGGTCCCACGAGCTCCACCAGCCTACTTATAGGTTCACCAAGGTCCCACGAGCTCCACCAGCCTACCTACAGGTTCACCGAGGTCCCACAAGCTCCACTAGCCTACCTATAGCTTCGCCAAGGTCCTATAAGCTACACCAACCTACCTGTAGGTTCATCAGGGTCCCATGAGCTCCACCAGCCTACTTATAGGTTCACCAAGGTCCCACAAGCTCCACCAGCCTACTTGCAGCTTTGCCAAGGTCTCACAAGCTCTACTAGCCTACCTATAGCTTCGTCGAGGTCCCACGAGCTCCACCAGCCCACCTACAGGTTCGTCGAGGTCCAACGAACTCCACTACCTATAAGCTCGTTGAGGTCCCATGAGCTCTACCGGCATACCTATAACTTCGTCGTTGTCCCACAAGCTCCACTAGCTTACCTGCAACTTCGTCAAGGTCCCACGAGCTCTACTAGCCTACCTGTAGCTTTGCCAAGGTCCTACGAGCTCTATTAGCCTACTTGTAGCAGATGGTCAGCCTATGGCCTTTCGCTAGCTAAGACGCGACCTACTAGACATACAACTTGACAAATATACATTATCATACTTGACAAATATGCATTGCTATGGTTGGCTAGCTAAAGTGCATCCATGTGACCTATCTAGGCACTCAACTCATGCTTTTTGAGGCTTATTCGTGCGACTTAATTAGGCACTCAAACTCATGCCAGCTGAGGCACATCCGTGTGACTTACCTGAGCACTCAACTCGTGTTAGTTGAGGGGCATCTGTGCAACCTACTTGGGCACTCGACTCATGCAAGCCGAGGCACATCTATGTGACCTACTTGGGCACTCGACTCATGCTAGTTGAGATGCATCCGTATGACCTACCTAGGCACTTGACCTGTGCTAGCTAAGGCACATCTGTGCAACCTACCTAGGTACCCAACCCGTGCTAGCTGAGGTGCATTTGTGTAACCTAACTAGGTGCTCAAACTCATGCTAGTTGAGGAGCATCTGTATGACCTACCTGGGCACTCGACTAGTACTAGTTAAAGCACATCCATGTGACCTAACTGGGCACTCAACCCGTGCTAGCTGAGGCACATCTGTGTGACCTATTGGGCACTCCAACCTATGCTAGCCGAGGTGCATCTGTGTAATCTACCTAGGCACTCGACATGTCTAGTTGAGGCACATCCATGCAACCTAACTACGCATTCAAAATCGTTCTAATTGAGGTGCATCCGTGCGACCTACCTGGGAAGTTAACTCATGCAAGCTGAGGTATATCCATGCGATCTACCTGGGCACTCGACTCGTGCTAGCTAAGGTGCATCCATGTGACCTACTTGGGCACTTGACCAGTGCTAGTTGAGGCATATCCGTGTGACTTAACTGGGCACTCGACCAGTGCTAGCTGAGGCGCATCCGTGTGACCTAACTAGCCACTTAACCCATGCTAGTTGAGGCACATATGTGTGACTTAATTAGGCACACGAACTCGTGCTAGCTAAGGTGCATTCGTGTGACTTATCTGGGCACTTGACTCATGCTAGTTGAGGTGTATCCATACGACCTACCTGGGCACTCGACCCACGCTAGCTGAGTTGCATCCATGTGACCTACCTGGGGCGCATCCATGCAACCTACCTAGGCATTTGACCTATGCTAGCTGAGGCATATCCGTAAAACCTACCTGAGCACTCGACCCATGCTAGCTAAAGCACATCTGTGTGACCTACTAGGCACTCCAAATCGTGCTAGTTGAGGCACATCCGTGCCACCTACCTAGGCACTTGACTCGTGCTAACTGATGTGCATATGTGCAACCTAACTAGGCACTCAACCCATGCTAGTTGAGGCGCATCCGTGTGACTTACTAGGCGCTTTAACTCATGCTAGCTGAGGTGCATCCATGCAACCTACTTGGGCACTTGACTCGTGCTAGCTAAGGCGCATCTGTGGGACCTAACTGGGCACACGACCTGTGCTAACTAAGATGCATCCATACAACCTACCTGGGCACTCAATCTGTGCTAGCTGAGGCCTATCCATGTGACCTAGTTGGCACTCAACTCGTCTAGTTGAGGCACATCCATGTGGCCTAACTAGGCATTCAACTCGTAGTAGCTGAGGCACTTTTATTCGACCTACCTGGGCATGTAACCTATGCTAGCTGAGGTGCATCCATGTGACCTACCTGGGCACTTGACTCATGCTATCTAAGGTGCATCTATAAGACCTATTTAGGCACCCGACCAGTACTAGCTGAGGTGCATTTATGCAACCTAATTGGGCACTCGACTGATGCTAGCTAAGGTGCGTCCATGCAACTTAACTAGGCACTCAAACTCATGCTAGTTGAGATGCATTCGTGCGATCTACCTAGGCACTCGACTTATACTAGTTCAAGTGCATCCGTGTGACCTACCTGAGCACTCGACCTGTGCTAGCTGAGATGCATCCATATGACCTACCTAAGCACTCTATCTATGCTAGCTGAGGTACATCTATGTGACATACCTAGGCACTCGTCCTGTGCTAGTTGAAGCATATTCATGTGACCTACCTAGGCACTCGACCCATGCTAGTTGAGGCACATCCGTGTGACCTATTGGGCACTCCAACTCGTGCTAACTGAGGCACATCTATGTGACCTACCTAGGCACTCGACTCGTACTAGCTAAGGCACATCCATGCAACCTAACGGGTACTCAACCCGTGCTAGCTGAGGTGCATTCGTGTGACCTACCTGGGCACTCGATCTGTGCTAGCTAAGATTCATCCATGCAACCTAACCGGGCACTCAAACTTGTGCTAGCTAAGGTGCATCCATGCGACCTACTAGGCATTCAACTCGTGCTAGCTGAGGTGCATCTGTGCGACCTAACTGGGCACTCAAACTCGTGCTAGCTAAGGCTCATCCTTGTGACCTACTTGGGCACTTGACTCGTGCTGGCTGAGCCGTATCCATGTGACCTACCTAGGCATTCGACTTGTGCTAGCTGAAGCACATTCATGCCACCTACCTAGGCACTCGACTAGTGCTAGCTGAGGTGCATTCGTTCGACTTCCTAAGCACTCGAACTTGTGCTAGGGAAGGTGTATCCGTCTAACCTACTTAGGCACTTAACTCATACTAGCCGAGGCACATCTGTGTAACCTAACTAGGCACTCGACCCGTGCTAGTTGAGGCACATTCGTACAACTTAATTGGGCATTCGAACTTATGCTAGATAAAGTGCATCTGTGTGACCTACCTGCGCACTCAACTCGTGCTAGCTAAGGCATTTCTGTGCGACTTAACTGGGCACTCGACTTGTGCTAGCTAAGGCTCATCCGTGCAACCTACCTAGGCACTTGATCCGTGGTAGCTGAGATGCATCTGTGCGACCTCCCTAGGCATTCAATCCATGCTAGCTAAAGTGCACCCATGCGATCTACCTGGGTACTCGACCCGTGCTAGCTGAGGCGCATCCATGTGACCTACTTGGGCACTCGATCCGTGCTAGCTAAGGTGCATCTGTGCGACCTACTAGGCACTCTAACTTGTGTTAGCTGAGACGCATTTGTGCAACCTACCTGGGTATTCAAACTCGTGCTAGCTACCTGCGTGGGTAATCGACTCGTGCTGGTGAGGCGTATCCATGTGACCTAATTGGGTACTCAAACTCGTGCTAGCTGAGGTGGATCCATGCGACCTACTTGCCATTCAACTCATGCTAGTTGAGGTGCATCTATGCGACCTAACTAAGCACTTGACTCGTGCTAATTGAGGCACGTCCGCATAACCTACCTGGGCACTAGACTCATGTTAGCTGAAGCGCATCCATGCAACTTTCTTGGGCACTTAATTCGAGCTAGTTGAAATGCATCCATGCAACCTATTGGGCATTCAGCTTGACATATTTACAAAGTCATTGTTTGCTAGCTGATGTGCATTCTCGTCAACATTTTGAATTATCTTTTGCAACCTAGAGAGCATTCAGCTCATCAAAAACCTCGTTCATCAAGGTAAATGTACATATGAACATTCAATAGATGAAACTCAAAATTATAGAAGTCTGAATGGCGGCATGGCAAATCATTGGATTTTACTAGCAAATTACAACTCGCAATCCATAGATTGCACTAAGAACTAGGGGCTAATGTTGTGGGTATTTTTTGGAACTATACAAATGGACTAGTAAAAGCTCAATAGACAAGCCCAGCTAATAAGGGCCCAGCTCATCCAGGATTGAGATCGTTGGACTAAGGCATCAGGTCACTGAATGCGAACTCAAGTCGCTGGTCAACAAAAGTCAAAGCAACAATCTCAGGTCGTTGAGACAAGGTCTAGCCTACAGCTCGAAACTTATTTTCCCAATTATCAAATTAGAGAAATCCGTTCAATTGCCCATTTAATAGAAATTTGTTATTGACCGTTGTGTAACTAATTGATGATTCATTTCTATTATGAAGTTACATTGTAACACCCCGGCTACTATAAAGAGGGGTCGAAATCACTGTAAAGAGAGACAAATAACAATATACTTTTACTCTGCCAAAATATACAAAAAAATAATAATATAACCATAGATGTAGGCCTTGCATTTGGCTAAATCATGTTAAAAAGCTCTTGATATCCCCTGTTCTTTCTCTCTTTCTCTCTCTTCCTTGAAAATTTGCCTTCACAACTTACAATATGAGGTGCTGGACTTAGGTTGACTAATTTCATATATCAATATTTATAAAACAAATATTATTTATTATACTAAATTATTTAATATAAAATAAAAATTAATGAATTAAATTTATCTATTAATATTTAAGATAAATCAAAATTATGAAAATAAATTTAGCGTACTTGAAGAATAAAAAAAATGGAATGAAATGTTATATAACTTGAAAAATTGAAGCATTACATGTTTTTTTATTTTTTTAGATAAATATTTTATTATTTTTTGTTATAAAGATATTCTGATAATTGACTAATTTTTTTTTTTCTATTCTACTCTTACAATGTTTTACTATACCAAACATAAAAGTGAAATGGAATATCCATTTCATTTCTTATTCCTACTCTCATCCCTATTCTCATTCAATTTTATTCCATCCTATCTATGGAACTTAACATAAATATTGATATTGTTCAAATTTCCCATGTCTTTATGAAAAAATTACAAAACAAATGAATTTTTTAATAAAACTTACAAGTTCAATATTATGAATAATTTTTATTGTTACAATTTTATAGGATATCCCCGAGGAGAAACACGATTGTTAATATGTGTATCTTAGTAAAAACTACAAAAATATCAAAGGAAAAATGCTGCATATAATGTCCATAGCTCAAATACTCACTTCAAAGTTACAAACAGGTCAATTTCCACTAACATACCACAATAGTGGAAGCTAGAGAGAAATCCATTTTTCTTTCTTTGATTCTTCAAAGAAGGAACCATCCACAACAGCAACACACACCAAACACAAACACCAAAATTTACTTACAAGTACACCCACTAATACAGATTGGACTTACAACTCTAATCTTTTTCTATCTTTGTAATTTTTAAGTAATGAAATCAAACGGTCAGAAACTCATCACCGTCGATTAGCCCATTCCCTTGTTAGCATAACTGTTCACGAACGCAAGCGCATTACTGGTTAACTTCTTCACTTTCGAGACCCGATCACATACGTCCGTTTTCACAGGACCGTCCGGTACGTCCTCGAATCCGTCCGTACACGTATCCTCATCCGTCAGAGCCGCGCTCATCCACGTCTGCACGTTGCTCATCTGGAACCTGAACGACTCGGCTCCGGTGCCGGCGGCGCCAATCTGCCGCATCTGCTTGAGCGAGCCGCGGATTTCGTCGACGGCGTCGCCGAGGTTGTCGAAGCAGTCGTGTAGGGCAGAGGTGGCGCGTGAGTTGATGCTGTAGTCGGCTTGGCGGCTGAGGTTGGAGATGTACGAAGCCATGCGGTGAGCTTTGGCTAGGCTAACGGAGATGGCGACGCGAGCGAGCTGAGCCGGGTCTTGTTGAATGGCGTTGGCGTAGCGGGAGAGGGAGGAGTAGCAGAGGTCGGGGTAGAGGGTGGTGCCGCAACTTGTTCGGATGAAATCGGTGGTGCCGGTTTCGGTACTTGCGTAACTGTCGTAGATGGTGGTGGTGCCGTCATAGGCGGGCTTAAAGCCGTCATAGACGGCGGCGGTTGGGTTGAGATGGAAGACTGTGGCTACGAAAAGAAGGGAGAGAAGCAGATGAGGCCGTTGTGCTCTCATGTTTAGTGCTTTGAACGTTGCAATTGGTGTTTGGAGTGCAATCTGTGTGGGAGGGCTTAAGTAGGCATGAGCTTTGGGTGGGATTAGCTTGTGCCCATTAGCTTTGAGCATAATAACTATAATGCAATAAATTCAAGAAATTTGATTTAGGAGAAAACACTTATTTTACAAGCTCTCTTTCTTTTTATCCGCGATTTTGAACTTTTTTTTTTCCTCATTTGTCGATTATCAAGATACTTTTATTTATTTATTTTTATTATTAGCTCTAATAAATAGCAATTACACCATATACTAATTAATTTATGATAAATGGTAAATAGTAAATTACTAAAATACAACATTTTTCTCCTAAGAAACTATTTAATAACTTTTATATTTTTTACTAATTTGCTTTAAGCAACAAATAAAAAATTAGAAGAAATACTAAAAATTTATCATCACGTCTATATTTCATTATACGTTCAAATTAGAATTAATTATCATTAATTGTAATTGATGTGAGATAACTGTGAAAATACATGTATATAAATAGTACCACTGAAGAGTAAATACTTAAATCTCATTTAATATACCATATAAGATTTGATAGTATATGATAAAGTAGCCATTCATGACTTATATTATACTTGAAGCTTTCAAATTTATTGTATAAATTATTTAAAAATCTCTTCCTTTTAATCAAATTTTATATAAAACTATCCACTACTTGGAGGAAAAGATAAGAACTAGTAGGATACTGCTAAGATAAATTTTAAATTATTAAAATTGAAAAAATATTTTATATTCTCACAATTCTCTTGTTAAAATAAATTTTAAATTATTTTTATGTCCTCTTTCTTTCTCTCTCTTATTTTTTTTATTTTTTAAGATTTTATACATGGCATTTGCTAAATTTTATATGCTTGAATTGATTTATTGTAAATTTTTTATGACTAAGTTATATATACATATATGCATATATATATGTGTGTATATATTGATGAAACATCTTATATTATTTTGTCATCAAAATGTAAATCTTTAATTTATATTATCATATTTTAAAAAAATATATTAATCATTGAAGGACATTTTGGTCTAAATATGTGCTTTAAATTCATTTGGAACAATTTTATTTACTCTTGATATCTAAGAGTATTTTTGTCAAATTAATTATTTCTTAAATCTATATATTCTTATATAATATAACAATAAACAAAAAAAAAGGATAATTTTATACAATCCTTTATGTTATACAGTAACAAACCAAATATAGTACAGTATACCAACTTATCCTATACTTATATTATATTATACTATATAATAATCTTTATACGATATGTCAAACGAGGCCTAAATTTGATGCATAGGATCTGTTTGATGCATCAAATAAGAAATACATGATAATATTTACTTATATTATTATGTTTTAACATGTGTTTAGGTTTTATATAAGATAGTATAATATAATTCGGTCAATTTATTTTATACTATGAACATGTAATAATTTAATCCTCTCCTTTTGGACCAATTATAATAGAATAGGATTAGACTAAAAATTTTTCATTCCTACATTACTCTTAACCTATGTTTATATTACTTAATATCATTTTTTTTCTTCTTTATTTTCCTATGACTTCATCATTTGGGAAATGTTGAAAAATTAAGAAATATACAAGAAAATATTGATTTAATTGGTTATTGGATAATTTCATTGAAACATGTTGAAAAATTTATATTTGTTAAATAGTACAAAATAATTGTAATATAAATTGATTTTAAAATGACGGATAATATTGTCTAGATAAAATTTTTAATAATATCAAGCTATATGTATATACATCTGATACAAGTAAATAATAATATAAGATTATACTATCAAACTACTTGTAAAATTATATATCAAATACTCAATGGTATTATATCTTTTCATTTTATTATTTTATCCTTTATCATCATGTCCATTTATCATATTCTATACTATACTATAAATTTCTCTAAACACACTGTTATTATTTCCTCAAGCATCATATTTGTAAGACATTGTCATTCTAAATTCTAAAATAAATTTTAGTATTAATTTGGTCATTAACTTGTCATTAACTAATGGGAAAATGCTCTCAAATTAGTCTCTTTGAGAACAAAATTAATAAAAATTTATGTGTAAAGAAGAAGCATTTTAAAATATTTTTACATTAATATAGAATCAAATTATTGAAAAAATCTTTCGAAAAACAAAATTGATATAAACACTAGAACACTACAAGTGAGGAGCTAAAAAGATTCTCTTGATTCTATTTTGCCTGATGTTACCTTCTATTTTATATATTTATTTATTTATTCCATTTATTTGTTTGTTCATGTAAGTGTGTGGAAAAACAATTAAATTATGGCTGAAAGTAGTAGAATTATTCCGTCCGCAAATTAACATGATAAGTGCCGTAACCTGCGAAATGAAATTGACAACGATACACTTCAACAAAATAATTAAAGAAATTGAAGTTATAAAAAAAAAAAAAAAGAACACCGAAAATGATAAGGAAACCAATTGATTCTACAAAAAAAAAAAACTGAAGCTTTAAATTCTTTTTAAAGAAGATGATAAGTACAGCAACATATAAGAATTTAAAGTTTCTACCTTAATCTCATCTAGTAGTAGTAGTAGAATGTTTAAATCAATCTCGTTTCAAGCTTTAAATTCTACAAAGCAAACTATTCAAAGTTCTTGCCCTTAAATAATACCTAATAGTTTAAGGGTTCATTTATTTTACCAAAAAAATGTTTTTCACAAAAAAATCTTATGTACTTATATATAAATAAAAAACTTTCATGTCATCTATATGTATTATAATTAACAAAATAATATATAGTATCATAATTATAGATGAAAATAATTTTTACTTCAAATAATAGAGGTTATTTTCCACTACATAATCACTCGTATAATATTAAATAATTAATATTTTATAACTATAAACATAAATAAAAGAAAATTATTCCCATGAAAAACACTTCTCCACAAAATAAACGAAGCATAAATTTTAAAAATTTTAGGCTTATCAACTATGGCTCCTAGGAATGTACAGAGTTGAAACCCTAGTTAGAAAGATGTAACATTAATGTTTAAATGAATAGTATAAAACAAATTGAGTACACACAAAATTTAAAATAAATTCTTAGATTATGATTGAGGATATGACTGGTCAACTGACTTTATAGAGTAGTCCAACAATCAAAATCCATCAAAAAGTAAATTAATTGAAACAGGGTCACAATTAAATAACCAACCCATAATATCAAAAGCAAAACCCAAGTTTTTGTAAAAAGATAAATTGCATGGAAGCATTAATATGAGATTATGTAGCTTTGCGATTAAGTAATAAGAACCCTTGATCGATTGACTTACACCATGACTCTACTAGGCTTGTTATAGCCTCTTAGTAGCCTTGTGCAAGTCAAGAGCACACATGAATGGCGTGATTACATTATCAACTACAAGATAAGAATCTCGCTTACATTAATAATATATCGCAAATATACAGATGCTTCTTATTCATTTAGAAGTGCAACTAATAAAATTATCAACGATTATTTAAACTTTCAAATATCTTATCTATGGATTTATTCTCACTACTAATATAAAAATTTTATTTTTAAAACGAACTTAAACGTTAGAACATATTCAATAGATTATTTTCATTATATATAGTTAACTTTATTCTTTGTGTGAGATCACTTCTCCACCACCTATGACCTCTTTTGATCAATTTGTTCCAACAAAAAAGTTTTATTTGACATCGTTCCTAGGCCATTTGGAAAAATAATCACAAAGAGATTACTTATATTGATTTAATTGGAAAAAAGAAAAGAAATTGATAGGAGGCATGTGCAGTAATTCAAGGCGAAGGTAAAGGGCATAATTTGGGTGTGGGGACGTAACTTTTGTAATATAATATGATATGATGATATGATGATGACAGAGCATTGCCCTGTATCATTCTCACTTCCGCATGCTCCGCCCCACTTCTTTTTTGCGGCTGCAGTGCTGCATTAGCCTACAAATTAACGTCCATTTCCTACTTCATCAGTCACGTTTCAAACGGCTCTTAGTAAAATTGCTTAGGCTATAATTTTGCGGTCCAAATTGCCTTTCATCTTATTCAAGGATCGATAGAGGAACAACCACACATTCCTTTTAAATTGAGGACACCAATATTGAGATTATATTAGTTATATCGGTTTCCATACATGGGCAATAGCCTAACAAAAAAAGATGATTTAGCCGATCAGGTGATCACTTTCTCTCATGATGGTTTCAGCTATTTCATCCTCACAGTTAATAACAAAAAAAGATGATTTAGCCGATCAGGTGATCACAGCTATTTCAGCTATTTTCTTTTTAATAATAAAGATTGAGTTATTTTGAGGAATTCCACTCTTTTTGAATGGAGTCAGTCAAAATAACTCCATCTTAATAGACACTGCAAGGCTATGCAAAATACTAACGATTGAATACTATAACAAACTTCATTTAAATGAATGGAGTTATCCAAAATAACTCCATTACATGCATCCATTCCCTCCATGTAGGGATTTTTGCATAAATTCCGCCCCGGAATTTTTATTCACGTAAATGAGAAATAATGTTACTAAAAATTATTTACACAAACAATTTATAAATTATCACTTAACTTCTGTTAGCATAATTAAAAAGTGGAGTTACTTAACTGTATTTATATCAATAATGTCATTAATTAATAACTAATTTTTAATTTAAATAATTTGTAATAAGAGGTAAGTTAATTAATTTTTCTTTACACAATTTCAATTTACACATAAATTAAAAATCAAGTTATCAAAGTCTATTGACATGAAAATGCTATTGATAGTAATTTTTAAGTTTTTTTTCTTATGCCACTTTTGCTATTTTTCTTCCCTTTTCCCACCTTTATCTAAATTTATACAGTGGTATTCAATTAACTCTTGTAATCTAAATAAAA
>JANHAO010009313.1:0-18570 GCA_026873985.1 Saraca asoca
TAATCATTCTACTATCTGTAAAATTATACTTGTAACCCTCTTTATGTCTATATATAGTTAGGAAGAACCACTGCATGAGGCAAGTACAAGTTACATGCAAACACTTTGCTAGAATAGATTCAGACCCAATGAGAAAGCAATGTTGTAACCTAGCAAATCTAATAGAAACACCATTCTTCATCTAATAATAAATCTCAGTGTAGATGTTGGGGCTTGAGTAGGCTTTAATCGAACCATGATAATTTCTTGTGTCTGCTACCTCTCCTCTTTCCACTCTTCTTTTATCTTCCTTGATCAATACTTGTATCTTTCAGCTAGTAGTTTGGGGTTCTCAAGAACCGACTTAGTTGACTGAAATCTTGGATCCTCAAAACCAAATTTCACCATCAATATCGTGAAACAAACTTCTTTCCATATATTACAATACTTGCAATTTAACATATTATGTCAATAAATGACATATATATATTTCATAATGGTCCATGGTCAAGATTAATGGATACTTTCCTATTTATGCATTAAACAATAATATGTACAGTCATAAAAATAGGAAATTCATTAATATATGTCAAAAACACACAAGAGAGCTTAGAGTGTTAAAGAAATCATATGGACCATTCAAAAATACAACCAAGACCCATTTTATGTACGTGTCTCTCAAATAGTTTTTGTTGTAAACCTTTTGTCAAAGGATCTACAATCATCATATCTATCCATGTATGTTCAATAAATACTCTTTGTATCTAAACTTCCTCCTTAATGGAAAAAAGTGGACTTTTTGCCATCAATACATCTAACAAAATTTGAATTTCAATATTCAATTACTTCTAAGAGGTTGAATTTTCTGTACATGAGCATGTAGCCCTTTGTTCCTTATAGGTACCTCAACACTTTATTTGCAACTTTTCAATTACCTATTCCAAGATCACTTTGATACTTGCCTATCATTTTGACCGCAAAGCTGATATCTGGCCTTGAATAGGTTTGTACATATAACAAAAGCATATGAAATTGCTTCCATTTGTTTTCGATCCACAACATTCTTAAGACATTGCCTAAGGCTAAATTTGTCCCCTTTTATATTAGAATAGATCCAACAAATTATCTATCCATATTGAATTTCTACAAAATTTTTTCAATATATCCTTTCCTAGACAATCCTAGGATTCCTTGTGATCTATCATGAAATATCTTAATCATGATCACATAGTTTGTCTCACCCATGTCTTTCATTTCAAATTTTTTAAGATAAAATTTTTAATCTCACACAATATTCCTTAGTATTTAGCAGTAAGTAAAATGTCATTAACATACATATAGGACTATGAACATAAATTTGCCCCCAATGATCTTTTCATAGATACATCTATCAATAGTGTCTTTCAAAAATCCAACAGATGTTGTGGTATTGTTGAACTTAATATACCATTTTTAGGACACTTGTTTGAGCACATATATTGACTTCTTAAGTTTACACACCATTTGACCTTTTCCTTCTGTCAAAAAACCTTCAAATTGGTCTATATACACTTCCTCTTCAAGATCTCCATTAAGAAAGGCTATTTTCACGTCCATTTGATCTAACTCTAAATCATAGTCATCCACTCATGCTGAAATAATTCATTGTGAGTCTTTCTTTGAGACTGGTGAAAAGGGTCTCTTTATAATCAATGTCATCCTTTTGAGTACAACACTTGGCAACAAATCTAATTTTATATCATTTGATATTTCCATCAGAGTTGCATTTGGTCTTAAAAACCCATTTACATCCTACTCATTTAGAATCTTCAAGCAATTCAATGAGATCTTAGAATTGTTTTGCTCCAAGGATTTCATTTCATCTTTCATAGTATTATCCGATATATCAAGCTTGAAACTTTCTATGGCTTGTGAAAATTAAACTAGATCTTTATTGATTCGAATATGAAAATCTGACTCTTGCAAATAAATCACATAATGATCTAAAATAATTAATTTTCTTTCTCTTTAAGATAATCTTTTAAAACTATTTCATCTGATTCTTGCATATTAGATCTTTCTAAGTTAGTTCTTTCAAGGGGTGATTCCATATTTAATTATTATCCTGTATTGTTAAAATGTTCTTCAACTATCGGAGCATCATTTCACAAAGTGGTGGGTGAAGGAATTATTATAAGTCATGGAACCTTTACCTTGACTTCCTTTTTATCCAACTTATAATATTCATTACTCTCATTAACTTTGCCATTTTCAATGAATCTTGCATTACTAGTTTCAACTATTCTTAAACTATGATTTGGACAATAAAATCTTTACATTATGATTTTTCTAGATAACCAATAAAGTAGCCACTTATTGTTTGAGAATCTAGTTTCTTTTCTTGTGGATTTATTCTTGCTTCTACCGGGGCTTCCTTAAAGGTGCAAGTGCCTTAAACTAGGTTTCCTTCTAGTCCACAATTCAAAAAGATTTTGTTGAAACTGCCTTACTAGGAACCCTATTTAGTAAATACATGGTGGTTTTAAATGCACACATCCACAAGGATTTTTGGATTGGAGAATTACTTATCATAATCCTAACCATATCCATTAATGTCCAATTTTGTCATTCTATCATTCCATTTTGTTGTGGTGTTCCTAGCATAATATATTATATGTCATGTCTTTTGAGAAACTTTGCAAATGGACTAGGACATTTTCCTATCTAACTGTGTTTCCCATAATATTCACCATCTCTATTAGATCTTACAATTTTCACTTTCATGTCCAATTGTCTTTCAAATTCATTTACGTACACCTCAAGAGCATCAATTTTTCTTGAGATTTTTCATGAAGTAAGTAGTCATATGCATATCATGAAAAATCTTCAATAAAGGTGATGAAATACCTTTCTCCACAAAGATATGGAACATCAAAAAGTCCAAATATATTAGTGTGTTTGGTTTCAAGAAGTTAAGTGCTTCTTATGGCTTCTTTCTTTCTATGTTTGGTTTGCTTTCCTTTAATGCAATCCACACATGTGTGAAGATCAATAAAATCTAGGTTTGAAAAAGTCTCATTCTTTACTTCCTAATCTTTCTTGAGATATATGACCCAAATGTTTATGCCATAAGCAAGCAAAATTCACATTCTCAATGCCACATGTGACTATAATATTATGATATATAGTTAGAAGAGATTTTGTAAAACCATTATCTAGTTTCAATTAATATAGACTATCAATGGGAACACTAGAACCAATACTATTTGTATTCTTTTATAAACTAAAACAACCATGTCCAAACTTAACAAAAAAACCACAAACATCAAATTATGAAAGAGGAAGAAGGTTCCTATATACTTAAGGTACATAAAGGGTCTGTACTAGGTCTAAATGATCACAGTGTCTAAAATTAAATAATAAGTCCTTATGCCTTCAAGGGGAGCCTTCATTCAATCTCCGATCAATAGAAAATTCTCATTTGCATTTGTGGTTTGGATAGTATTGAATCTCTGCATCATATTAGAAATATGAGTAGTAGCATTGGAATCAAGCCACTAAGTATTGTTAGGAACTTCAACTTAGTTTAATTCCAAATATACAAAAATTTTAGATTTACCTTTCTTTTCAAACCAAGCTTTATGTTTCAGCCATCTTTCTAATGATGCCATTCTTTCCTGCAAAAATGGCACTTATCTCACTTTCATTCCTTTTCATTACCCTAAATGACTTTAACATGTCCTTTCTTTTTCTTAAACTTATTGGCTTTTGTTTTAAGTGCTTTCTCAGCTCATTATCCCATAAGATTAATTGAATGACTGCCTTGCTTCTTCAATCTGGTTTCCCCTTGAACAAGTATGCTAGCCAATTCATTAACATTTCACCTATCCTTAATAACATTATAGCTAATTTGAAATTGACCATATTCAGGAGGAAGTGAGTTCAATTTGAATTGCACCAAAAAGAAGTCATCCATTGTCATTCCTAAGGTCTTTAGCCTTGCTTCAATGTTAGTCATTTCGATGATATGTTCATATATACTCCGTGACCCATTGAACTTCATGATTGTGAATTTTGTCATTAGAGTACTAAGAAGTGACTTATCTACAAAACAAAATCTTTCTCCCACAAACTTCATATATTCATTATCACTTTCTATTTGTGGAATGATGGCTTTAATATTGTTAGTGATAGTCATTGGCATAAACATTAGGTTTAATCTTAAATTTTTCCCATACTTTATGGTTTGCTTTCTTTAATATTACTACTTAAATCTATAATAGCAGTAGGATTTTCTTATAAAAGTGTCAAGTTAAGATCCAACTCACCTAAGTGAAAATTTGTAGGACACAAACCATACCCAATAGGGGGTGAATTGGGAGTTCTTAAATCTTTTGGAATTTTTGGCATTCTCTTTGAAAATCTCTTGCTTTCAGAAACCCATGGAATAGTTTTGATTCAAACAACCCAAGATAGTTAGATTAAGATATTTGTACACAAGAAAATAACAACTTAAAGCACTTGTGCAAAGTAACTCAATTAACTATACAAGGCAAGGCATTAATGAGCACATTTCAAGATAGAAATTACTTCTTTCATGAAAGCTAACTTAATGGAAAAAGATAGACAATGAAGATCAAAATGCTCAATAAATTTTATAATGAATGCAGAATAAGGCCAAACCTTAACAAACAACAAGAGCAAGAGTAGATAATACAATATAAGTTGTCAAAAAATAAAAATAGTAGAGATATCGAGATTCAAACTCAATACTTATAGTGGTTTCTCTTTGAAAAATACTTTTCAAGGCATATATCCATTTCCAAGCTCTCAACCAAGTTTGAATCTACTAAAATTAACAATCCCTCCAAGTTTGGACAAGCACAAGGAAAAGCCTTACAAATCATTGCTCACCCATAATCAGATACCCTTTTTGAGAAGCTCAACCACTCACTCAAAAGAAGAAAAAAAAGAGCTCAACCACTTGTTAAACCTAGGTAAGGCTACTCCTAGAAAACCTAATAGTTTTTGAAAGATTTTACAGAAAAATTGAAGAACTCTAAAGTTCAAATTACAAATTAAAGCCCAAAAGATATGGAATCAATCAAATCTAGCTCATATTAAAGAATATAGATAAAGAGATAAAGCACAGATGAAAAAAATGAATGTTTGCCTCTCAAGATTTTAGGTTTTTCTCTTTTTTTTTGCTTTGGAAAAATGTGTGTGAAATGAGTATTTATAACAAAAATAAACAACTAGTAAAAACTAGCTATTATGTGCAAATTTGCTCCTGCAATCATGATCACGAGTTTAAAATTTGAAAATTGAGTAGATTTGTGATAAGAATCGTGGGGTTCAAATGTGAAAGCTTTGATTTAACTTAAGAAAATGCAATTGAAATTTTTATTTTTCCCACTAGAAGTTGCAAACCTTTGGAAAGACCAAAATTGAACATGATTCGACTCACGGTTAGAATTGAAAATAGGGATCAATTCAAATTGCACGAAAACAATTAAAAATTCAATTCAAATTGCAAAGTTGAATGCTTATCTTGTTCTTACAATTATGATTGTGAAAACAGTGTAAAATGTCCCGATTTGAATCGTGAGTCCTATTGATGAAAAAATTAAAATTTTTGCAAGACTTTCAACTGATTTATCCATTTTGAACTCCATAAATTAATCCAAAAACATAATTCCACATTAAATAAATATGGAAAAACATTTAAGAATAAGTTGGATTGTTTTTGGTGAAATATTTTAAATGTAAAAACATATTTTCAAGATTAAACAAATTGATAAATCATATAAAAACATCTTCGAATGTTTTTCTTTGATCAAAATCATAAAATAAATGAGTAAATTTCAAATATTCCAATACCTTTACATTTTATTTAAAGCTAATTTAAACAAGAAAAGCCAATACTTGACGCCAATGCTCACTTTCTTCTCTTTGGACAATCCTATAACATAAATATAAACTTAAATCATATAGTTAGTCCAATCTAATTTATCATAATGATTCAAATATATAACTAAAACAAGTTAGCACAAGAGAATGCATTACAAACTTATCATATATATTCATTAATCATATCATAGCATTCCAATTAACACTTGTAAATGAAATAGCATTAAGCAAATTGAAAATTGATATAACATAAGGACATGCATTACAATATGTTCACCATTTGCTATTTATCATTTATCATTATCAAAACTAAATAGTTAAAGCCTTGGGACTAACAAAATTGACTTTTTCACACCATTTAGAAATGTTCATATCATTAAACACAACAGTAGAAGAAGCATGCAAATGAAGCAAAACAATTGCAAAATAATATATACATACACACTTAAATTAGAATCCTTTAATCATGGATTCAAACAAAACATTCAATGTATGTTATAGTTCTCCTCTAAGTAGAACATATGATATACTATCATAATTCAATACCTCATAGCAACTTGATTGGCAATTAAGTATTCTAAATCACATACACATGTTATCTTTAGATATACAAATATACTTAACTAAGAATATTAATATACCACCATCAGGTCACCACTCGCAAAATAATAATTTACCTTTGGGCAAATTCTGAAGTTTTTATGAATAACAAATATCAAGTTATTCATTTACTTTTCATTATATGTATCGCTTTAAAATATGGATAAAAGGCTATTTTGTGCATGCTATGACATTCTAGTTTGACCACTTTAATAACTACAAACTATATTATACAAGGCGTGTAATACACATAAAGGAATTACCAATTCATTCAATATAAACATTCATAATTACAAATGATAGCAAAACATTAATGTCTAAAAATTTTTAATCTTCGTAAATTTAATTTTTGATTTACACCAAGATTAAACAAAATCTTGTATGCATAAAGTAAATAACAATTCATTACACAGTCATAATAAGCCATTGCAATAAAACAATTATGTAAAATAATCATTGCCAACATCATAACATCGTAAAATCTTTATTATACATCATAAAGTAACTCACATATATGCAAGAGGCAAAAGATAAGCATCACAAATTATTAAAAAAAAATTAAACTTGCAATAAGATAATCACATAAATGTCAAGATTATGATTACACAGATGGAGATTTCTCATGCAAACCAAAAGAACTTTATGTGGCATTATTGACCAAGAGAACATTTATATTATCATAATATATTTTTTATACACATCATAGAGGTAGTGGAAAACATAAAGAGAAAAAATTTCTCATTATGAACAATATAAAAGAAAGAAATAGTTTTAATCATACAAGAATCAAATGTGTAATCGCGGTCCTAATTTCACATACAAGAAAGATTATCAATTCTAGATAAAAGCTCTAATACCACATGTAAATTTTTCTTATCTATGCATGCAAAATAATATGCATTGATGAAAAGAACTTTGGATCTTGAATAAATAATCTCCACTAATATTATAACAGAGATCATACCATGAGTTAAACGAAGAAAAGGAAGCCATACTCATAGATCAATTTATCTCTCCTAAACCTTTTACTTTCTATATATGACTTATGATAGAAAATTTTAGTAATATTATGTTATAGGTAACAAGAAGACCAATTCATCATACTAACTGAAATATCTAATCGAACAGTTAAGTTTTGTTTTAGTTATTCATAATTATCAATATCAAAAGAATTTTATAATCATCAATATCTCCTAAATAAGGAAAGATAAATATTGTTGATAGTGGATTTTAGTTCTACCAAAATCTAGCCAACTAGAGAGGTTCTTCTGGGACTCAAACTATCTTCCAGTTGAATAAGATGGAAAACAAGAGAATGAAGAGGAAGAGTAACAAACACACTGTATTTTTAATATGATTTGGCCAAAATTGAGCGACACCAGTCCTACGTCCATGGTAGCATTTTATTAATTTAGAAAAATTTTAGCGGAGTTATAGTATCTTTGTTAAGGCCTTTTTTTCCTTACAGGGATCTCCCTCCTTTTATTTATAGAGGATGGGGAGGTTACAATTGTAATTACAGAGTTTGTATTTCTGTTACATCAAAATAAATGTACAAGATAGCCAAGACTACTGCAAAATAGCTTCTGCAGACTGATGGCTGACTTCTAAAGCTTACTTTCTATGGATGGGCTCGTGATGCTACTTCTTGTAGGCTGGTATCACAAACCAAGTCTGAGAGGGTTGTTGCTTCAAGGATTCCCTCAACGAGCCCTTAGTTATGTGAGATGTAATGTCCATGAGGTAGGACTCTATCTAGGTCGCTAATGGCCTTCGGTCAGTGAGGATGAACTTCACGAGCTCACCTTTGGCAATGCAAGCTTACGTATAGTGAGTTGTTGGCTATGCAAGCTGTATCTTGTTCCTTAGCAAGTTGGGACTTTTGTCTTGCTCTGCACTTATGTAGTTAGCAATCTGGTGAGCTTGGCTCTTTTCTCTCTTGGACTTAATCTATTGTCGGGCCTTTGCTAGCCCATTTCACAGAATTGGAAAATGCCTATAACATAAGCCCCCCAACTCTCAGCTCGCTTCGTGGGCTAGGAGTTAAATAGTTTCACTGGCAAAGGGCCTTTTTTATAAATTACTATGCAATCAAAGTCTTTGGTTAGCCTATTGTTTCATCTAATCCAGGCCATACCTCATGCTATACATGTCTCACTATCACGGATGAGTTTGCCTCATTTCCTTCCAAAGCATTTAATGAGAGTGGTTGGACATTCTCCTGGACTCTTTGGTGAGACCAAACTGGTCTATTTAAAGTGTGGGGAGTTTCTCCTTCTTCATTGAGTGAACCAATGGGAGCCTTAGACAAGCCCCCTATGTTTTTGGTAATTTAGCTTCCAGTGAAGCACCTTGAGGTGTGTATGGTTTGTTGCATGAGATTACGAGGTGTGAATGGCCTATTACATGTGACTCCCATGGATAACTTCTCTTGCTATCTATTGGGAAGACTTGTGCAGATCTTAGATTATTTCCTCATGGTGATGTCGTGGGATTTTATCTTTCCGGCTGCATCCACTTGCTTCTCAGTCCCAGTGGGAGAGGGTGAGTTAAGAAAGGAGTTGTTAGAGCTCACGTGCTAGTCGATCCTCTTGTTGACCGAAGCTTATCTTTCAGAGGCTAGCCTTCTTTATAGGCTTATTGACTTGTATTTTAACTCCTCTGGTGTAAGTTTACCTCATTGAATGAGGCTTTTAATGAATGAAATTTTGTTTCATGACTCTTGCATGTTGTATTGTGTTTAAATGCTTTGCACATCACAGATGATAATATGAATTTCTATAAATCATAGTAAAATAAGATACTTGAATAACCAATTGGTCATGCTTCTCGCATAGGTCACGTGAGAGCTACAAACATTGGGTCACATAAGAGCTGCAAACAGTAGGTCACATGAGAGCTAGAAACATTAGGTCACATAAGAGCTATGCTTCGCAAGCTATGCCATAACAACTTAGTTGCTTAAGAAATGAGTTTATTTTAAGCATCTCCATGCCTCAACTAGTCCAGAGGTCGTAGTTGGCAAAGAGTTTATTTTAAGCATCTCCATACCTCAATTGGACCACAGGTCGTAGTTGGCAATGAGTCTATTTTGAGCATCTCCATGCCTCAACTGGACCAGAGGTCACAAGTGGCAAAGAGTCTGTGGATGTTTTTAGTGTCACAACACCTTAACTAGACCTGAGGTCATAGTTAGCAAAGAGTCTATGGATATCTTTAGCGCCACAGTGCCTCAATTGGATCAGAGGTCATGATTGGCAAAATGTCTACACATGATGCTTAAGAGAGTGGGTCACATATGAGCTCCAAGGATCATGCACACTTAATAATGAAGAGCAAATTAGATTCATGCAATGAAGGGATTGCTATGAAGTTAGGCCAATAAGCGAAATAAAATTTCTTTCAACAGAGACAAAAAGGGAAGCTTTAACATTGGCTATCATAATACATTAATGTATAATTCTGATTGAGCCCCCTTGCTTTTGATCGGGATCTTGCTAGGGATGCTGAGGTCGCTACCCCATGGGTCACACCACATACTCTCTTAGGCAGCTTCTCTTGATCAGATCTTCAATTGCATCCATGAGCTCTTGATAATTTGAGGTATCGTGCCCAACGTCATTATGGTAAGCACAAAACTCTTCTCTGTTCCTTTGCTTGAAAGCAACCTTTAAAGGTCTGGGCCTCCTAAAGTCCTCTCGATCTCTCTCTATCATGTATATCCTATCCTAGGAGTCCGATTGGATGCTGTAGTGCTCATGGTAACCTGGAGGTAGAGGGCACTCGTCCTTGGCCTTTTTAGACCACTTCACGTTATACCCACCAGAGTGGTCACCTTGGTCCACATTGCCTCTCCTTTTATCTCGGGCAGAGCCATCCTTCTCATCCTTCTGATTAGGCTTTCCTGAACCGAAGGTTTCTTCCCATTTGATCTGCTTAATAGCTCGCTCATAAAACTCAATTAAATCCTTTATCGGGGACTTGTATAGACTTTTGTACAACTTTCTATTTTTGTGGAGTCCCACAGAGATTGTTGCCAAGATGGTTTCTTTAAATGGATTCTCTACCAAGTTAGCTTCGAGTCTAAACCTTGTAATGCAATCCTTTAGCGACTCATGTTTATGCTGGAAGATCATCACGAGGTGGCAAGGGGGCACAAATTGCCTCTTCAATGCTCAGTACTGGCTAATGAACTTCTGCTGAGACTCTTCCTCGCTGCATATTGAGTAAGCTGGAAGGCTTTTGAACTAGGCCCAAGGTACACCTCCTAGTAGCTGGAAAAACTCTACATTTGACCAAAGGATTGATTATCTGCAAATCCATCTGAACGTTAAATGTGTCTAGATGGTCATAAGGATCAATGTCCCCATTGTATAATGAAATCATAGGGACTTTTAGCTTGAGAGGGAGGGGTTGAGTCTTGATCTCTATGGAGAACAATGACCTATCCTTGAAGAGAGCTTGATCGTTTAGAGCTCAAAGATGTTCCTCCAACTAGTTCATCTTTTGAAATAACTCTTCCAATAGTGGGTCCTGCACCCTTGATCACTGGTTGGAAGATTGCTAATCCCTTTGACACTCCTAATTGTGGGAATATCAACCTAGAGTTTGTTCTTATGAGCAACGACTTGAAGACTGATCGGCTTTGCTCAAACATCCAGCTTGCTACTGTTGGTAAACATTTTCGAGCATAACAGCTTCAACTTACCTTTGTACACCCTGAGCTTGAGCTAGTATGGTGACCACCTTAGTTAGTTCTCCCATCATATTTTTCAATCTCTCCTGACGTTAAAGCTAGGCTTGTGCTGCATCAGTGCCATTGGCAACAGTAATAGGTTGAAAAGAGCTGGCTGGGGGCAAGCCAATAGCAACACCTATGATATGAGCAGTGGAAGAGTTTGTTGTAGACACATTACCTTTCGAGGGGTCAACTAACACATTTAAAGCTCTGGTGGCTCTTCCTCTTGCCATTATGGTTGTACAAAAAATCAACCAGAACTCAGATGAGTCCCCACAGACGGCGCCAAAATGTTAACAATGAATTTCGATTCTACCAAAATTCAGTAACCAAAGAGGTTCTTCTAGGTCTTAAACTATCTTCTAGTTGAATAAGATGGAGAACAAGAGAATGAAGATGAAGAGCGGCGAACACACTATATTTTTAATGTGGTTCAGCCAAAACCAAGCGGCACTGATCCTTATGTCCAAGGTAGCATTTTATTAATTTGGAGAAATTTTAGCAGTGTTATAGTGTTGTATGTGAAAATTGGTTCAACCTGAACAGGCCCGAGAATAGCAAAAGCACTAGCTCGAAGGACATTCAGATCACTCTACCTTCATCTTACGTCACGAGACGACCTTAGCTCAAGCACATGCACGACAGAGCAAGCTCGACCTTGTCATTCGAAGAGGCTTACAAACTGAAGGCTTCGGTGTGCGAAGTGGGACCAGTGACCTAAAAGCTCGCTGAGCTAAAGATTGCAGAAGACCAAGTCATATCACGCCCAATGGATACTTGGGACCCACCTACAGAAGACAATCTACAGCAGTCAAAAAAGAAGATTTAGTCTGTCTACATTATCTTGCACATTTAAAGTTGATGTAATAGATTTACTGCAAATGAAACTACCAATGTAACCTTCTCTCCTCTATAAATATGAGGAAGGAGCCTTCTATAAAGAGATATCACCTCTACACAAGTAGAAACTCTGCCAAAATAGAGAAGAGAACCTGAGTGTTGTATCTTTGTAAAAAACACCATTTGAATAATATGCTACTATGGACATAGGGTTCGATGATATTCGGATTTGGCTGAACCACATTAAAAACCTTGTGTTTTCTTCTCTGCTCTTCCCTTCATCTTTGTGTATTTTTGTTGATTTATCATATTTGAACCAGGCAAAGGTTAGAGATCCTGAAGAATCCCCCTCGTTGGTCAAGTTTGGCTCAATACCAAAATCCGACATTAACATTTTGGCACCATCTGTGGGGATCTCACCTATTCTGGATCGTTTCCTGCTGTAATGGCCAAGGGAAGTGTCATCAGAGCCTCAAATGCACAACCCCATCCCCCTGATGGTCATGTCTTGACAACAGACTTGTCTACTGCTCCTATCGTCAGAGCAACTACTGGTATCCCTCTTACCAGCTCAGTCTAACCAGTTCCCGTTGCTAATGGTGTTGACAGACCACAAACCTGGCTTCAGCGTCAGGAGAAACTTGAACACATGATGGGAGAGCTGGCTAAAATAGTCACAATATTAGTGCAAGCATAAGCCTAGAATGTGCAAGGGTGGGTTGAGACCGCCGCACCCAAGGTTGAATGTTCCAGTGAGGCTAACTAAGAGCAGACTTTGCATCACCATCTACATGGCTAAAAAAGTGAACCAGGTTACCAAGTCTCTAGCCAAAGATCGGGGGGCTTGGAAGTTTTGGTAGAACACTTCCTTCAAAGAGTCAAGCATTTGGAGGAGTACCCTCAGGCTCAAAATGACCAAGGTCGCTTTGGGGAGCGAACCCCATTCTCTAAAGAGATCGTGGAGGAACCCCTCCCGTGTAAGCTCAAAGTTCCAACTATTCAACTATATGATGGAGATAGCAACCTGCACAACCATCTAGACCTATTCAACATCCAGATGGATCTAGAAGTTTGCAACCCCTTAGTCAGGTGTTGCGTGTTCCTTGCTACACTAGGTGAAGTCCCTCGAATGTGGTTCAAGAGCCTCCAAGCTCGCAGCATTAGCAATTGGGAGGAGTGCTAGGGAAAGTTCATCAATCAGTATAGAGCGCTGAGAAAGCAGCTTGCGCCCCCATCTCACCTTGCTACTATCTTTCAGGGTAAACACAAAATGTTGAAAGACTATATCGCCTGCTTCTGGTGCAAGGTCAACAATGTCGAGAAGCCCTTAGATGAGGCTATCCTAACTACCATTTCAGTGGGACTCCATAAAGACGAAAAGCTATTCAAGAGTTTGTACAAATCCCTAGTTAGCAACCAGGGTGACTTTTATGAGCGGGTCGTGAAACATATCAAATGGGAAGAGAATTTTGATCCACAGAAAATCGAAGTGAATAGCTCAGCTCAAAGTAAGAAGAGGAGTAACCATGGGAATGGGAATGACAACCTCAAGTGCCAGCTAGCTAAGAAGAACAAGGATGAACAACCCCCATTTTCAGGTCGTCACAGCACCTACAGCATCCTGTCAGACACTCATGATAAGATCTTTGCAAGGGAAAAGGACAAAAAGGATTTTGGAAACCCTCCACCCTTGAAGACTCCCAGCAAGTCTAGACACAATTGAAGGAAATTCTATGCATACCGCAACGAGTTTGGGCATGTCACCTCAGAGTGCTGGGTGCTAAGAGACGCCATCGAGGATCTCATAAAAAAAGGTCATTTGCATGACTACGTTGTGCAGCCTTCCAAATAACGGCTAGGACCGTCACGACAGGATCCTGAGCAAGAGCAATCTCCTACTATTAGGACTATCTTTTAACCCTTTAAATTTTTGTAATCTTTGTGAATTATGTAAACATTTTGAATACCACTACTGATTTTAAATTTTCTTCAAATAGGTGATTCACCTAATCGGCCACCCTTTTTATTTGGGTACAAGATTGGTTAACTTTTATTTGGGCATAAGATCACCCCAGCCATAAGATCGGCCACCCTTTTATTTGGCCATAAGATCGCTCTGACCACAAGATTGGTCACCTTTTATTTGGGCACAAGATCGCCTCTACCACAAGATCTATCACCCTTTTATTTGAGCACGAGATTGCTCACTTATTAATTTCATAGCTCTCATGTGAACTCAATTATGTCATAGCTCACATGCAAAATTATTCATTTGGCCATGAGATCGGCTCGTGCATGAGATCGCTCACTTATTAATGTCACAGCTCTCATGCCAACTTATCTATTTAGCCACGAGATCGGCCCAAGCATGAGATCGCTCACTTATTAATTCCGTAGCTGTCCTACAAACTCAATTATTTCATAACTTTCATGTGAACTTATCTTATTATTTTATGATTCCCATACTAACTTGCCTATTTATTTGGCCACAGGATCGACCTGAGCATGAGATCGCTCTAATCTGTAACTCATGTTATCTTTTGATTATGTGTAGGTCACATAGATTGTTCAAACCAAAATGTTTATATGAGAAACAAAAACAACAAACAGGAATTGCAGAAAGAAGCTGAAGCTTTATTTATTAAAAGATCTCAACAAGGCAGATATACATCAGAAAGCCCTGAATACAGGCTGAACAAACTACAAAGGGAAAAACTTATGACTAAGGAGAAGGACTGGCTGCGAAGGTCTGTACTTTGGCTGACTAGAGCCCGTGCGCCACCGAGGTCTTCAAATTTCCCTTCCAATGCACAATCAACAGTAGAACTATAGCTCCTTATTTCTCTAGCCACCAGCTCCTCATGAAGGAAGCAATCAGGAGCTTGGCTGGCCGAACAATTGCCTCATGACGGAGCTGAGAGGATGCAATTTGAGATCCATATGAGATCCCTTCATATTAGTGAAGAAGTCGAGTCTTCCAAACCCTCTATGCAACAGACCATACATGCTTCTATGGAATGCCAGAACACCGGAAATGATGGAGGTTTATTAGGAAACTCCATGGTTTGCTTAGTACAATGACAAGAAGGGATTGCCTTTCCCTTATATAGAGCTAGATCCAGCTCCATCAAAGAGTCCAGATCCATCTCCCTAACTACCAACATTTATTGCCTCAGAAAAGGCTAAGTCTGATTCAATAATTGCTTAACAAGTGCCACAAGAAGTATGGCCTAGAGCAGGCAAAACAATAGTCTCGGAGAAGACTTTAAATGATCAAAAAATGAAGAGTCTCCCAGCCCGCAAAGAGAGCTAAGAGTTAGGGGCTTATATTGTATGTGAAAATCGGCTCGACCTGAATGGGCCTGAGTACGGCAAAAGAACCAGCTTGAAGGACATTTGGATCGCTCTGCCTTCATCTTGTGTCACAGGATGACCTCAGCTCGAGCTAGTGCATGACAGAGCGAGCTCGACCTTACCATTCGAAGAGGCTCCCAAACTGAAGGCTTCAGTGTGCGAAGTACGACCAGCAACCTAAGAGCTCACTGAGCTAAAGACCACAGAAGACTAAGTCATATCATGCCCAACGGATACTTGGGACCTACCTACAGAAGATAATCTATAGTAGCAGAAAAAGAAGATTTTGTCTATCTACATTGTCTTGCACATTTAAAGTTGATGTAATAGATTTACTGCAAATGAAATTACTGTTGTAACCCCCTCTCCTCTATAAATATGAGGAAGGAGCCTTCTATAAAGAGAGATCACCTCTACGCAAGCAGAAACTCTGCCAAAATAGAGAAGAGAACCTGAGTGTTGTATCTTTGTAAAAAACACTGTTTGAATAACATGCTACCATGGACGTAAGGTCCGGTGATATCTGGATTTGGCTGAACCATGTTAAAAACCTTGTGTTTTCTTCTCTGCTCTTCCCTTCATCTTTGTGTATTTTTGTTGATTTATCATATTTGAACCAGCCAAAGGTCAAAGATCCCAAAGAATCCCCCCCGTTGGCCAGAGTTTGTCTCAATACCAAAATCCAATGTCAACATACAGTATCTTTATTCAGGCCTTTTTTTTTTACTTACAGGGATCTCCCTCCTCTTATTTATAGAGGATGGAGAGGTTACAATTACAATTACATAGTTTGTATTTCTATTACCTCAAAATAAATGTACAAGATAGCTTAGATTACTTGAGACTGGTGGCTGACTTTTGGAGTTTGCTTTATGCAAGTGGACCGGTGATGCTACTTCTTGCAGGCTAGTCCCACAAACCAAGTTTGAGAGGGTTGCTACTTTAAGGCTTTCCTCAGCGAGCCCTTAGTGGGGCAAGATGTAATGTCCGTGAGCTGGGACTTTATCTGGGTCACTGATGGGCTTCGATCAATAAGTACAAACTTTGTGAGCCCACCTTCAACAATGTCAGCTTGTGTATAGCGAGTTGCTGGCTATGCTAGCTAGACCTCGTTCCTTAGCAAGCTGGGACTTTTGTCTTGCTTTGCACTCATGTAGTTAGCAATCTAGGGAACTTGGCTCTTTTCTCTCTTGGACTTAATCTACTACTGAGCCTTTGCTAGCCCATTTCACAAAACCAGAAAATGCCTATAACAAATACAACTATCCATATCCCTTAAATTAAGGACCATATTTAATGGATAATTCTGACACTTAAACACCACAAAAATAAAATGTGAAAGCAAAGGTTATTTTCCCCTAAAATAAACATATCATTCTTCTTGCATTCAAATCCATGAGGAATAAACCGTCCATTTAAGTATCCTCATAAAAAACACTAGTTTTTTCTCCACCATCTACTACACACCAAAAACTATCACAAAACTTAAAAGAAAACTCCACACTTAAGCTTAATCGAATCAAAACAAGGTAAATTCTTTTAGAAAATGTGTAAAAATCTTAATAATATGCTTTCTTTGGCTCAAAATCCATTTCCTCTTCATTTTCTCCTTCCATGAGCTCTCCTCTTCACCTTTGTTTTCCTTAGCAAAATTAGATTTGATGAATTTGTTAATGACTTACTCTGATCGATCAATCGATATGCTCAACACTGAATCACTAGCTTTAGATAGCCATATCTTTAAATCATGGATTTGTTTTTGTGCACAATCATTTATTAAAAAGCTCTTGATGTCTAGTTTCTAATAGAAAACAAATTAGGTCCAAATTCATTTTAAAACTTTGAGTTATATTCAAAATAGTGACATAAGTTTAATAGGATATTCTCGCTCCCTCTGTCATAAATTGATAGAGTAAAGTGGGATTGAATGGGACATGCTAAATATATGTTTTGGATATGAAATTGATGTTCTAAATTTCTTTATTCTATTAAATTAAACTTTTCTAATTTTTTAGGCCTATAACTCAAGTTGTGATTAAAAGAAGACAAATTATGTGACATATAACACTTGTTACTATATATGTCAATGGATACTTCCCACAAGGATGATAAGGGCTACATGGAAGGACACCTACACTAGAACTTTTAATTGATATTCATAGTCAATAACCATTATGACTTAGATCTTGCACGTCTAGTTGAACAATGTGCAAAAGATGGCAAAAACTCCTTCAAACTTGTTAATGAAGGGTTAAAAGCATCACAAGTTCATCTTTTATCTAATTTTTTGTTTTTTTACTGCTGCTAGTATTGCAAAATTCTAATTTTAATGGTAACTCAAAACTTAATGGATTTCTTGTAAGTTATGTTTTTCTCTTTTGGTAAATGAACAAAAAATATATAGGATCAAAACCTCCTAAAAATCAACCAAAATATATTTTTAACCTTAATTATTTAAGTAAATTCCACTCACCTATATAAGTGATAAGGATTATGATGAGGATTATATAAATTTATGCTTGCCTAAAGGAAGAATGTAAAATTCCATATGCTTTGGCTTATTTATTTGATTATTATTTTCATATGATCATGGTTTATTTTTTTTAAAATCTTGTTGAAATCATATGAAAAAGATATATGATTGAGGTTTCAAAAGATGAAAAGTTTTGCCTGCATTATTGCTTGCCCTTTTAAGTCTATTTCATTTTTTTAAAACAAAATACATAGATATGTTTGATAATGAAAAATAAGGGAAGAAGTTAGGGTTTGTTTGTTTGACAGAAAATAAAATTTTATGAAAAGTGTCAGGTCCCTCAAACAATAAGGAAATTGATAAAATGGTAGGCAAAAATTAAAATGCAAAATTAAAGATAAATTTGGATCTTTCCCTTATCTCGTTAAAGACTTTTATACAATTTTTGTTTGTTTCTTCACTCAGTTTTGTTCAGATAATAAACTATATAATGAGGATTCAATTCAGTAGAAATTAAGATTAATATAAGCAGTAACAAACAAAAATTTAGAATAAGATTGAAGGCACAGATTTATAAAGTGGTTCAACTTGAATTGAAACCGCAATTCAAGTCTACTCCACTTGATCTTTCTCAATCGAAAGACCTCTTCAATTAAAAGAAAAACATCAGGATTACCAGGCTCCTGAATTGCCAGTT
>JANHAO010009314.1:0-18478 GCA_026873985.1 Saraca asoca
CACCTGCCTTCTCCAGAGTCTTCCTATGTGTTGTCGCAATTGAAACACTGTCTAAAACAGCGTCAACAGCAACATTAGCCAATCGATTCTGCTCATTCAGAGGTACACCCAGTTTATTAAAGCCAGTTAATCAACACATATTCACGCACAAAGCCATCTGAATTTGAGAGCCGATCTGTGAGAGGAAAGCTGAGGCCGAAGAATCCAAGATGCTGGTTTGCTGCTGGCGGACGCAGATGGAATCCGGCACTCCCGCTGGAGGTC
Organism: Saraca asoca; assembly: GCA_026873985.1. NCBI lineage: Eukaryota > Viridiplantae > Streptophyta > Magnoliopsida > Fabales > Fabaceae > Saraca > Saraca asoca. Next base: position 265 of record JANHAO010009314.1, read on the forward strand.
AGCCGGCATGAAACGCGGGGAAGGAGATCCTTGGCGACGGTGATGCAGCAGACGGCAGAGGGAATCGGTGGATGCACCGGAGCTAGAGATGCACAATAGACGGTGAAAGAAGAAGAGTTTCGGGCAAGGCACTGTGTGTGTATAAATGGTGCATTTTCCCTGCACTTCCCTGCTGTTTTGAGAGGAAAAAATTGCTATGGGTCCCACGTCATTTTTTCTGTCCATTTTCCATTCCACCCTCATTTTCTTTCTCAGCCAAACACAGAAAAATATGTTGAAATTTGTGCATAACTAATTTTTTCCATTCTACTCAACCAAGCAGGGGGTAAGTGTCTAGTGATCAACAACGTTAGTGAAGCTTTACCTAAAGAAACAAATTGTTTATAATGACACGTACATAAAAAAAAAGAAGGGTATTTCTTCTTAAATATATTAATATATAAATATTTAACAATTTTGCATAGCATAGAGTTATATGTTTTTAAATATATATAAAATATTTATTTATAAATTTAGTGTCTAAATCCACACCCTAATAATAATAAAAAACTTGGTGTGAGACATTTAAATTTCTAACTTAACTCAGATATTGAATGATACGTAGATACACTTGAATATTGAGGATATTTTTATTGAAAAATAGTACATAATTGAACACATATTCAAGTTCTTGAGTTTAAATCTTAAGAAAGATAAAGATTTAAGACAATATCAAATACTATGATATTGTTAAAGATGTTGCTTATTTTTGTATTGTTTATTTTTAATATAAACATAATTGAGCATTATTAAAAATGTGTGAATCTTGAACATCGTTAAATGTTAGTGTTCTTAAAATTTTACTATTAACAAAAGTAAACTGAAAAAACTTACAAGATTTTATTGATACTTGAATTTTTGATACAAGAGTTTACAAATTTTGAAAGAGAGGGAAAGAAAAGATTACAGGAGTCATTGATACAAATTTTGGAGATGCAAAGTTAGGCTGTATGGCTACAAGTCTTGTAATTAGAAGGAAAGGCCACATGGATATTACAGATTTTGATGGTAGAAATTGGTCGTGCCTTACATCTTGAAACTACTCTACATTTATTTATAGTATTGAAAAGCTTCCGGACTTCAAATTTTCTTGAACTCTATTGAGGAATCTTCGGACTTTAAATAACTCTTGAATTTGGCTCTGGATTTGAAATTTCATTAAATTTGCTTAAGGGCTGGATTTATCCGCCATCTTGAATTTGGTTCTTGATAAGGCTTGACTTTTCTGCCAAAATATTGATAAGGCTGGTCCCACTTTTGTCGGGAAGTCTTGACAATCTTGAAAAAGTTGACAGCTACTTTTTGATATATTGATAATTTTGATCTGATCAAACTGGCCAAGGTTTATACCATAGCAGTCATCTTCATTCTCTTAAGTTTGAAATGCAGATTGTATATTATTTCCTTCTTGATCTTCATCATTGTCTATTTGGGTAGTGTTTCAAGGAGTTTCTTCTTGAATTCCTATTTTGAAGATGTTCCAGCTATCTGTGGTAAAACTTACTTTTTGAAGTTAAAAAGTTACTTAAACTAGGAGACACTGCTCTCATCTGAGGATTAATTTTGAAATATTTTAGAACTATCGAAGAATCAACAAATTCTATTTTGAATTTACTCCACCATTTGATTTTGAATTCTCTTGTAAGACTGAGAGGACATGGATCAGGATATTTCTTGATATAGGTAAAATCCTAACAAATGATCCATGCTATTTTGAAATTTATACAAAAAAGTAATAATTTGTCTATATTTTGATTAATTTTTTAGGAGAATAAATCAAAACTTTCTTGCATTTTGACATTAAAAATTTGTGGAACTAGTCCACATATTTTAAACCATTTTGAAAACTAACCTGGCAAAGATTTTGAACATGTTAATGTAAATTGAATAAAGGATGAATGTCAATAATTTGTATAAAACAAAATATTAAAGCAAGCCTGTTTATAATCATCATAATTGAAAGATTCAAGATGATAATAAACTTGGAATTTCTTATGAGTGAAAGGGGAAGATAATTTCCAATCTTGAAAGTGAAAGAACTTGATTTATCTTAATTGTTGAAAATGCTATTTTGTTTGAATCCAAGGGATTCATTTTATGCTCTAATTCAATTGATTGAGTCTAAATTAGAATTAGTTCATAAAATTCCCTAGTTTTTTTAAAATCATCTGGAATATAATTCTAATTTTAAGGTAGGATCTTTTGAGCTATTTCTCTTGGTGATGATGCCTTTTGAAAATCTTCTATTACCACTATGGGTATCTTGATATCCTTGATAACATAGCCTATATTTTGAGTATATTCGGATTTTGAGGGAAAAGAGGGTGAAGCAAAGATAACGGCTTCTAAGTAATTTCATGGAGGGGTTGGTATTTAACCAAAAGTGACAAATCTATTTTGAGTGGGAATAATCGTTAATCCTTTTATGGGTCAGATTATTGAGGTGCTAAAAGATGTTGAACTGGGAGATTTCATAGCATAAGCTGCTATGATTTTCTTGGGAGAAGGAGTTGAAGGTCTCATGATGCAAGTGTGAAAAATGCTTTGTAAAACTTGATGTAGTAGTATTGAAATCATATGCCTTTTTATAGAAAAATTTTTGTAAAGACATAATGTTTTTAGATAAATTTTTTTGAAAGGATATTAATAGTAGGAGAAGATGCCGGAGAACATAGGCAAATTTCTCCTCAATTTTGTAAACAATTATTTTTTGAAATATTATTTTCTTCAAAATCATAATCTTCTTGATCTAGATAGACCTTTTCTTCCTCTTCTTGATAATCAAACTCTTTTGACTCTACTAATGAATTAAGTAAAAATTCTCGTAATTGTAATTTTAATTTATCACTATTTTTTAAATTATTGATTTTATATTTCATTTTGCAATTCTAGCATAATGACCATATTGACGGCATTTGTAACATATAGATGGTTTTTTCTCTTGAATATCTTTGGTAGGAGGTTTCATCTCTTTAGGTTTTCTAGACTTTCTTAATGGCCTATAATATATTTTATTTTCTTTAAGTTTCTTTTTTCTTTTAATAGAAAGAGCTTCATGCATGGGTTCATAGCCATACTATTGACAAAAGATTTCAAATTTTTTTTCTTGATTTTATTTTCATTTTTTATTCTAGCCTTTAACTTTAAGTTAGTATGAAAGGCTAATCTGTCTTGATTTATAACATTAATTAATTGACCATATGTTAATTCCATCCAAGAGATATTGCCATTAAACTCTTGACATAAAGTATTTCTTACCTTTTCAACAAATTGGTTAGGAAGTCTTGCTATAAACTTCTCTTTCCAATAGGCTAAATTACAATCTGGTTTGGTAAAGATTCTTGATAAAAATACATCTTTGTACCATCTAAAGTCTGTTAAAGTTGGACATTTAAGATTTAACAGAGCTTCTAAAGCTCTTTCTTGAATTTCAGCAGGATTTCCTATAAAACGTTTTGTTATTACTTCTATTAATGTACTGACTATATCATGTTTTTGAACTACTTGACCATTTACTATTTCTAGTTTGACCATATTGAAAACTTGATTTCTATCATAGTCAATGAAATAATAATCCCATTAACCTTTTAATTGACCTGAAAACCCAGCTATAATTAAATTAGCTATTTGGGTTTCATTATTTCCTTAAATCTTGTAAGTTGTTGCTGCAATAGTAATATTTTTCAAAGTATTGATAATTTCATATTCACTTTTTCCATCTATATTTCATTCATGTACTCCATGACCATCATATGAATTTTCTCAAAATTGATTTCTTTCTTCATATTGAATATCTCGAGGTATTGGTCTTGAATAATAATTTCTAGTAACAATTTTAATTTAAGTTTCTTCCTTGTCTTGAAGGGTACCTTGTATAATTTCCATCCATTTTATTGATATATTGATCTTTTGAAAATTGATTTCTAACAGTTCTAATTTTGTGAGAGTATTTATATATTTTTTTGAAATACCTTCATTAATAGTTAATTTTTGAAGTTTTATATTGATTTCTCTTAATATTTCTTCATTATCATTTGATTTTCTTAACTTTATATTTTTTACTTCTTCTTGAGCCATTAAGAAAGGTTTAAATATGGGTTCTTCTAATTTTGCTTTATTTTTTGGATTTTCAAGGTTTTGAAGGGATATTTAGTTTATAATATTATTTATTGAATTTTCTATGTTATCTAATTGTGTTAATATAGAGCTCGTTTGGATGAGCTTTAAAAAAAGGAATTTTTATGTAATACTTTTTTTAAAAGGACTTTTATTTGAAGTAGCAAATTGGAGTTTAAAAAAAAGTCAATTCTTTTTTATTTCTTTGTTGCTTTTACTTTTTTTAAAGATCTAATCTAAACACATAAAAGTACTTTATTTAAAAAAAAGAACTTTTTTTTTTAAAAAAAAAACCCAAACAAATGGGCTCATAGTATGAAGAACTATATTTGAGTAATTATTTTGATGTTGAACATTTTTTATTTATTTAAGATTTATATTATCTTGACAGTCTTTTTCAGAAACTCCTATTTTCAATGGAGAGGCAATTATTGCAGTTTTCTAAATGAGTTATTGTTATTTCTTCTAAAAGGGGGCGATTTCCTATTATTATTTTATTTGAAGAAGTTTGCCATGGTTGTTTTGATTTTTGAAACATGTTGATAATAAAATTTGATTGATAAAGGGTAATAATTCTACATGGGTTTGAAATTTGACTCTTATTAACTATTGAGGTACTATTTTTGTCTTTTTGTATTTTTAATAAGATTCTCATCTTCTTTTACTATTTTGACTTTAGTCGCCTTATCTTTTAATGTAAGTTGACATCTGGCTAAGTTAGGTGAAAGTTTTATGTAGAGTTTATTAGAGTTATCTTTTTCTTTTGAAAAGTCAGACTTTGTTTCTTTATTAGAATTATTGAGACTAGACTCATCATTGACTTCTTTAGATTCTATTTTAAGCTATGAACTAGGATGACACGTGTCATTTTCTTGTTGGGGTTTTGGTTGACCTTTTTCTAGAGTTTTGAAAGGATAATCTATTTTTCTATTTTCGTAATATTTTCTTAGCCAATTAAAAAAGTATATGTGTTGACGTTTTTCTTCTATATTTTTGAGGTAAAGATCTCTTATTTATTTTTATTGATGATCGATTTTAGTAATTGGTCAACCAGAGGTTCTAAAAACCAAACTGCTATTAGATTGCATAAAGTGTGACGAAATAGAAGAAAATTCAAGCGAAGGGAAGAGAAATCAAGGAGAGGTTTTATCGTGGTTCGGCCAAAGTCCAGGTGACCCTTACGTTTGCTTTTTTTTTTCAGTATTTTCTGGCTATACAAACATATATCAAAGAATGTTTCAGCAGAGCTTCTATATATTTTTTCTTTTTCTTATCTCTCTACTATGGCTATCCCGTCCCATTTATGTAAGTTGGGAGGGTTACAAATCGTAATTTATTAATACAGGACTATGATTACATCTATGCTAAGCATTAAATGCCAGATGCCAAGTAATAAATGCTAGGTAAATCATTGTCGAATTCTGGAGGCTATTCTGTAGGCTGATAGAGCACTTAGACTGTATCTGTCATACGTTAGCTGTTTCCCTTGATGCAGAGGAGAGCACACCGTCGCTTCCATTGATCAAGGTCTGCGAGCTCGCGTCATGCAATTTGCCATACAGCCCCTAGTAACCTTACTTCGAGCTAGGTCGTGCCTTTTTGCCTTGACTCTTAATTCTCTTCAACTAACCTTCTTTGCCTGACTCGAGAAATATCCATAACATTAGCCTCCCAACTCACAATTCACTTTGTGAGTTGGGAGTTATTATTTTACATCCCTGAGAAGGGTCCTCTGTTTGTGGCATGACTTGCTCAATGACAAACCGCATGCCTTGTGTGATGATCATAGATAAATAGCGATGTGAATCAGTCAGTGAGTAAGTCGTGCTTTGATTTCAACAATTCCATGAACAACTGTATGCACTCTTGGCGTGGCAAAACGAGGAGCCTTTAGGTGTGGTTGAGCCAAATGGGGATGCAAGGATAGTTTGCAGCCTCAATAGGGCGATTGAGTACGCCTGACCTCAAGATCAGACGAGCTCTAGAGGCTTGGCACTTATAGTACAAGGTGTGCTCGAGTAGGATCGCGAGCTCTAGAGGCTTAGTACGTTTAGCACCAGGTGTGCCCGAGCTGGATCGCGAGCTCTGGAGGCTTAGTATGTTTAGCACTAGGTGTGTCCGAGCTAGATCGCGAGCTGTAGAGGCTTAGTGCATTTAATAGCAGGTGTGCCCTAACTGGATCGTGAGCTCTGGAGGCTTAGTGTGTTTAGCACCAGGTATGCCCGAGCTGGAGCTCTGGAGGCTCAGTGCATTTAGCACCAAGTGTGCCTGAGCTAGATTGTGAGCTTTAGAGGCTTAGTGCATTTAGCACCAAGTGTTTCCGAGCTGGATTGCAAGCTTTGGAAGCTTAGTGTATTTAGCATCAGGTATGCTCGAGCTAGATTGGAAGCTCTAGAGGCTTAGTACATTTAGCACCAGGTGTGCCTGAGCAGGATTGCGAGCTCTAGAGGCTTAATCGTTTAGCACCAAGTGTACCTGAGCTGGATTACGATCTCTGGAGGCTTAATGTGTTTAGCACCAGGCGTGCTCGAGCTAGAGCTCTGGAGGCTTAGTGCATTTAGCGCCACGTGTGCCCGAGCTGATAAGGTGAATAACAAGGTGTCTATATACCGGCTTGAGGCCATACGACAGCCACGAGCAGTGGATCGCGCAGGGGCCAAATGTGTAATTCGCTTCTTTACCATTTACCATCTGTGAGGGGTGTTTGAAGTGTTTGTTTCATACATGTCTCTTCGATTCTACAACCAGTGTAATGATTATTATGTTTAGTGGATACACCTCAGCTTTAAATGTTGATATGCATTGGTTCGTTAGATCATGGGTCATTCGAGGAGTTTCTTAATCCGACAGTTTGATTTATTTGAAATAAAATCGGGAAGGTTCTTCCCCCTTTCTTTTGTTTGCTGAAGCCATATGCCTTTTGCTCTGTCTTTTCTTTGTCCCAAGGATTATCTGCCACCCTTCTCCAACCTTAACTTTCTGGTTATGCCAAGTCAGGCCCCCGACTACCTGTTCTCCACTTTCTCCTACTTTTCAGACTATTTCCCATTCCGACAAGGTGAGTTTCTATCCCTGTTCTGGCATTTTGTATTTTTGACTCTAAAATTTTTGTGGATGTGTTTATCGTTAATGGGAAATCAGGACGCGGGCGAGTTTTTATTCGTTCCACCAGTAGCAGTTAGGGCCTTAGGTGGTGGCGGAGTTTCTTAGTCATTTCGGGCGCTTTTGGCTTAGCATTTGGAACCCTTTTTTATGCTCCATGGACCTAGGTAGTCTGGGGTAGTAGCCATTTTCCTCTTAGGTTGAATTGTTTATGGATTCGTGGCCTGATTATTTTCTTCTTTCCTCCTGTAGATGTCTCAGCTCCATAAACGTCACTGCCACCTAATAGTTACCGAGGAGTCTGAGTCCAAGGGGAGCGAGGGGACACCTCGTGCTGCTGGGGATGTGACCTCCCAAAGTGGAGAGGTCACCAGTGGGCTTGTGGCTCGCACTGGGCCAGAGGGGTCCGGGGCTATTTTTCCCTTTAAGCGTTTCCCTTCTAGTATCAAACCCAAAGAAATGGGGGGAATTGTGGAGGCATATTTCTTCCCAAGAGGTTGCAGTGTGTTGGTACCATCTCGTGATGATCGTGCTGCACATCCTCCTCAGAGGTTCATGGTTATCAGTGTCCACCACCTCAACGTCGATTTTCGATTCCTAATCCCCCTATACATAATTGATTTCCTGAACAAACTGGGACTTGCACCGGCCCAACTGACCCCTAATGCATATTCCACCTTAACCTTTCTTGTGTTGATTCACCATCAGAACGGTCTCTGCCCTCCCAGCGCAAGAGTTCTCTGCTTTCTTTACAACATTAAGGGTGCTGGGAGGCAGGAGGGTTATTACTACCTCTCGCCTCATCCCTCAAAGTATAAGAAGTCATTGCCTCAAGGAGACGCTTGAGGGAAATCTAATGCGGGTCCTTACAAGACCCGTTGGTTCTATGTATCTTGTTCATCCTTGCATCATCTTCAGAACCTTTCATTTGTATGGAATTTGGGTGAGCGAGCTGAAGAGGATGCGAGTCCTCCATTATTTTATTTTAATTTAAGCCTAATGTTTTGCTATGCTTCCTACAGATGGAGTTCAAAAGGAGAGACAGGAGCTGAGTGCGGAAGAGATTGAGGTTCTGGATCAACTTTCGATTTTTGACGATCTCCCTAATAATTCAAGGTTCGACAAAGAGCTCTTGTGAGCTCATAGGCTTTCTTCCGCTCTTGGTGTCGAACTCATTAATAGTTCGCATGATATTGAAGTTCGTGGATTGAGAGAAATTTCCCTGGCTAATTTCGATGAACAGGTTAACATGAGTCGGGTTAACCTTATTGAGCATCCTTCGAGGCCTAAGTGGGTCGCTGCTCCTGCCTCTGCTCGCATTGACTGTCCTACCTCCTCTATGGCCACTTCGAAGCCTGCTTAGGACGGCCTGCCTTCTTCCTCCATGACTACTGCAACTTTGGCTCAGACTAGCCTCAATTTTAACTTGTCGATAGCAAAGGAGACTTTGCTCTCCCCGACTCCTACTTCGTAGCGTGGTCTGGCTGAGGTTGAAAAAGAGACGACGAGGTCTCTACACCATAGGGATGAACTTTCTGTTGAACCTTCTTCCAAAAGATGAAGGGTTGACAAAGGGAAGGAGTTTGCTACCGGTCTAATGGCATAACTCAATAGTGTTTCAGAACATCTGATTGGAGAATTAGGGGCTAAGTCCCTGGCCCTTTACAATATTATTCATGATAATGTGGACCAAATTCTGGGGTCTAACATTGCGTCCTTGGAGGATGACGAAATTTGAGGTAACGTCTTGATAGAGGTTCTAGTCAACCATTGCTTATTGGATAGTACCGTTCTTTTCTCATTTTTTCTAGTTTTCACTTGGGTTCTGATTTCTTATCATCTTTTCCAAGAGGAATTGGAGGCTATCAAGCAGAGAAACGAGTGTTTGTGCTGGGAAGGGGAGAAGCATGAGCTCGAGGTCAGCCTCGCCATGGCTACTGATGAGGTGATAGAGCTGAAAAAGAAGTTGGAGGATGTTGAAATTCAACTGCAAGGAGCCAATGCCGAGCTAAAAAGGGGTGAGGAGTCCTTTGCTCATGAAATATCTGACTTTGCTTCAAAGCTATGCAAAGCTCACAATAAGCTCCAAAAGATTAGAGAGGACATACTCTCTTTAACATAGGGGGTCAGAGAGAGGACAGACTGTACTGTGGAGAGAACGAAGTGGGCTGAAGAGATAGCTAAGCGAGCTAAAGAGAGGGCTACACGTGCCGAAGCGGAGGTCACGAAAGTGAGTGAGGAGACTTCTGCCATGGTCGATTAGGCTTGGGAAGCTATGATTTCTCACACTACTGATAGTTTCATGTACACCCTATGGCTGAATCGTCCAAACCTCAACTTTTCTTTCTTTAGTAGGGAGATTGTAGATATCATCTAGGGTTTCATCGAAGGTGCAAGGACGACCCCTTCTCTGGGTGCTAAGGCCACAAATGGTCCTCCTAGTGAGAGTATGATGCAAGTTGAAGTTACTCTGCTTACGGGGGAGACAACCGAAGAGAGGCCCGAGGGACAGACAGCCGAGAACCCGCCCGTAATGTTTTCAAGCCCCTCAGACACCCAGGGTCCTCTTGGTTCGGAGGCTTCTCCTAGTGTGGCTTCTTGATAATTTTATTTTTCTTGTTGTTTTTGTACTTCTCTTGAACTTGTAATTGAGACATCTTTATCCTAGCTTCTAATCCTGCCCATCTCCTCCTTCTCTTCTTTACTCTTTTTTTTTTGTCTTATTGGCGACCCTCTGATATCCCGTAGGTTGTATTGGGTCGTGAGATGTGAGGTCCGAGTCTTTTCATCCTGCGACGCCTTTAACGAGTCTATCTTCGCAGGACGTAGTCATTTTCCTTGAATTTAAGTAAAACGAACATCGCTAGATAAATATTGAAGAGCATCCTAAGCTGAAAAGAGGTTCCTTTAATTCAAAACTTTTAAGAATAGCTATAATTTAACAAAACCAAATTCACTTCATTGGTAATAAGGCTAGAGATGTTCGGCATTCCAAGCTCGGGGGAATTCTGCCCCTTCAATGTTTGTGAGGTGATATCCTCTGGTCTTTAATCTTTTTTTTTATAATGTATGGACCTTCCCAACTAGGACCCAATGTTCCTTCCCTGGGATCACGGCCTCCTGGCTGGACGAGGCAAAGGATAAGGTCATCTGGTTTGAAACTTCAAGCTTATACTCTTTGATTGAAATATTATGCCACCTTTTGTTGGTAGGTTGCGATTCTCATACATGTTTCGTCTCTTTTCTCTTCAATGAGGTCAAGACTCACAATGAGCAATTGGTGATTTTCCTCTATGTTAAAAGTAGCTCTCCAGTGTGAGGTTACTTCAAACTCTACCAGCACCATTGCCTCGGTTCCGTAGACCATTGAGAAAGGGGTTTCTCCTATGGTGCAGCAAGCAGTGGTGCGATAAGCCCACAACACTTTTGGCAATTCGTCTACCCATGCACCCTTTCTTACTTCTAGCTTCTTCTTTAGGATTTGCTTAATGATTTTATTCACTACCTCTACCTGCCTGTTGGTCTGAGGGTGGTCTATAGATGAAAAGCTTTTCAGGATCCTAAGGTCATTGCAAAATCAGATGAACTGCTCGCTGGTGAATTAAGTCTCATTATCAGACACTATTTGCTAAGGAACACCGAACCAGTAGATAATATTGTTCTAAACAAATTTCTTGATTTGAGAAGAAGAAATCTAGGCCAACTCTTTCGCTTGTGGCCATTTGGTGAAGTAATCTACCACTACCATAACATATTTACAATTTTTGTGACCTACAAGAAGAGGTCCTATCAGTTCAATCCTCCATATCGCAAAAGGCCAAGGGCTGATCATTTGTCAGAGGTAGGCTAGAGGAGCTCAGGGAATCATGGTGAATCTTTGGCATTTGTCACATCTCCTGACAAGGTCGATTACATCCTGCTTCATGGTCGGCCAGAAGAAACCTTGTCGGAGGGCCTTCTGGGCCAACGATAGCCCCCTAATGTGGTTTCCATAGTGTCCAGTGTGTATTTCTTTTAGGACGAGTTTGCACTCGAGGCCATCGATGCACCGGAGAAGCAGGGTCAAGGCCCTTTCGGTAGAGCATGTCATCTATGATGCAATACTTAGCAGCTTGGAACCATATGTGACATGCTTCTAACTTGTCTTCTGGAAGTTCACCATGTTGTAGGTATTTCAAGATGGGTTTCATCCATGAGTTATGTGCCATGACAATCAATATTACAGTGTCTTTCTGCTCAATGCTGGGGAACAAAAGAACTTCTATGGGTATTGGGCTCAAAAATTCCATATCCCAAGTTACGGCCAATCGGGCTAATACTTTTACGTGCTCGTTCTGATCTCCAGGGATTTGGCTGATTTTGTATTTTTGAAATTTATGGAGCAATTCTTGGGCCTTTTGGAGATAAATGGCCATCTTTGGTCCCTTTGCTAGGTATTCCCTCTTTATGTGGTAAATGATCAACTGAGAATCATTGAAGACCTTTAGGTTTTTAGCTCGCACTTCTTTTGCGAGGTGAAGTCCTGTGAGGAGCACCTTATATTCCGCTTCATTATTGGTAACTCAAAATTCAAGCCTCAGGGCACATAGGATTTTATGCCCTTTTGGGTTAATTAATATGACCCCTACTCCTGCCTTATGCTCATATAAGGACCTGTCTATGTAAAGTTCCCACCATAGTTCTTCTGAGATTTCTACCTCTTCCCTCATAGGTCCGGTAAATTCAATGACGAAGTCAGCCAAGGCTTATCCCTTAATTGTTGACCTTGATTTGTAGTGGATGTCAAATTAGGCAAGCTCAACTGCCCACTTAAGTAAGCGACCTGAAGCATCCGCCTTTTGGAGGGTCTATCTTAATGGATATCGAGTTAGGACCTCAATGGAATGGGCCTGGAAGTAGGGCCACAGTTTTCTTGACACAACAATAAGGCCATAGACTAGCTTTCCCATAGGAGTGTAGTTTTCCTCAGCTTTTGCCAACCTTTTACTCACGTAGTAAACTGGGAGTTATGCTCCGTTTTCCTCGTGGACAAAGGCCGCGTTGATGGCATGTTGAGACACCCCCAGATAAAGGGTCAGCTTGTCGCCTTCTCACGATTTAGATAGGAGTAGGGCTTGACCCATATACTCTTTTAGGTGTACGAAGGCAACTTCACATTCCTCTGTCCATTCAAAGCGCCTCGCTTTCCTTAAGGCTTCGAAGAAAGGTAGGCACCTATCTGTTGCTTTTGAAATGAATATGCTGAGGGCTGCGATCCTACTGGTTAAGCTTTGGATGTCTTTAACTCTGCTTGGCGATCTCATGTCGATGAGTGCCTTGATTTTCTTGAGGTTCACCTCTATACCTCTATCATTCACCATGAACCCAAGAAACTTTCCCGAAGTTACTCCAAATGCACATTTGAGTAGATTTAACTTCATCCGATATTTTTGCAAGATTTGAAACATTTTATCCAGGTCGTTTACATGATTCAAGACTTTTCTGAACTTCACAAGCATATCATCTACATAGACCTCCATAGTCTTCCTGATTTGATCTTTGAACATTGTATTGACTAGTCGTTGATAGGTTACCCCAGCATTTTTGAGTCTTAAAGGCATCACCTTGTAGTAGTATAGTCCTCGATTTGTGATGAACAAGGTGTGCTCTTCATCCTGTGGCTCCATAGGTATTTGGTTATACCTAGAGTATGTGTCCATGAAGCTGAGGAGTTAATGTTCGGGTATTGCATCAACGAGTTAGTCGATCCTTGGTAAGGGGAAGCTGTCTTTTGGGTAGGCTCTATTCAGGTGCGTGAAGTCAATGCATGTTTTCCATTTCCCATCCTTCTTTCTAACCAAGAAAGGGTTAGCTACCCAGACTGGGTAGTGAGCCTCCCAGATGAATTTGTTCGTTAGTAGCCTATCCATTTCTTCCTTCAGGGCATGGGAACGTTCCACAGTTAACGGTCTTATTTTCTACCTAATCGACTGGTGGTAAGGGTTGACATTCAACTTATGCTACATAATTTTAGGGTCAATTCCCACCATGTCCTCATGACCCGAGGTGAAGACATCCAAATTTGTCTTAAGGAAATATGTCAACTGGCCTTTCACATCAGAGGGCAAATTTTTCCCGAGCTTGAGATGCTTCTGATCATCTACCTTGCTGACCCCGACCTCCTTAAGCTCTTCGACTCCCGATTTCCTTGTCTGTCTCCCAGTCACACAGGTGGAGGTCATGATCAATTTCGATTGAGTTCAGGGCATGAGACTCTTCATTGGAAGTTATGTCCACTCTTTTACCTTTTTCCCCGAGCCTGACGGCATCTTCGTAGCACCATCGGGCCGAATATTGCTTGCCTTGTACACATCTAACCCCATTTGAGGTTGGGAATCAAACTGTAAATATTCTGGTGGACATAACCAAGTCAAGATCATTTATCGTCAGTCACCCTAGGACCATGTTGTAGGCTGAGTAACAAAAACCAAGAAATCGACCAATATAGTAGATTGACAGTCCTTATCCCTCAAAGTGATGGGAAGCTTGACTCACCCTACGAGAAATATCTTGTCACCGATAAAATCGAAAAGAGGCTCGAGTGAAGATTCAAGATCACTCCAAGTTAACCCCATATGATCGAAACACTTCCGGCACATGACGTTGACTGAACTGCCAATGTCCAACATAATCCTTCGTACCTCGGCATTGCCAACCTTGGCCCTGATGACTATGGCATCGTTGTGAGGGGATTAGACTCCCCGTTCTTCGTTATCCATGAAAGTAATACACTTGGAAGTCACCCTTGCTTTCTTGATGGGTCTGTTAGACTCACTATCGGTGGACAAGACATAGCTTGCATTCTGCACGTATCACTCATGCGAGTTGCGTGAGGTCCTCGCGACGTTCGATCTTCTGTGAATTGTGTAAATAGTCCTAACCACTGCTATTTGCTCTTGTTCGACATCGGGGGGAGGTTGTGCCATGCATTGTGGAGATCGTTGGTTTGTCGTCGCACCATATAATTTTTTAGGCGATTTCTCCGGATGAGGTCCTTGATTGCATCCTTAAGAGACTGGCATTCAGAAGTGGTGTGCCCGATATCGTTGTGATAGGCATAGAACCTGCTCGAGTCCCTATACTTTGAGGGGGTCAGTAGGGGCCTAGGTCACCCAAAATTTTCCTTATGCTTTTCCATGACATGTATTCTCTCTAGGGTATCAGATAGGACATTGTAGTTGTCATAGCGACCTTGGGGCTTAGACCTCTCCGTCCTAGTTCTCTTTGCAGGTTGAATCCTCACATTGTTAACTTGGCAAGACGGTGCAAGCTGCTTCTTAAAGGTCCCATATTGGTCGATAAATTTGTTTAACATTCTTCCCAGTTATTGACGCTGTGAGCTGGAAGACTCTTGAACCATGCCCACAACAGATCCCCAAGAGTAGCTGGAAAGACCCGATATTTAACCAGGGGATTGCTGGTCTGAAGGTCCATTTGGATGTTGAAAACATCTAAATGATCATAAGGGTCACCTCTTCCGTCTTATGATGGGATGGTTGGGACTTTGAAGTGATGGGGGAGAGGTTCAGTTTCGATTTCCTTGGACAATGGAGTCCTCTCTTCATAACGACCCAATTAGTCTTAGGCTAAGGGGCATTTCTCTAACCTTTGTACCCTATGCATTAGCTTTTCAATCATTTGATCCTAGACCTTGGATCGTTGGCTTTTACCGTTATCATGTCCCACCTTCGAGCCTTTGGTGCGGTGCGAGCTCTCAGCTCGCTGGTTTCCCTTATTCTTATGAGCTTGTTATCCTCCCCTTTTAGGTTACGAGCTAGAGGAATGCTCTAAATTTGCCCTCCGGGTTACCTTCCCCGCTGGTTGCTGCCTCTGTGCCAGTGTCTCCACCTGCGACTGCTAGGCCGCTTCTGCGATAGGGGTGGCCCCAGCTTGTTCATAGGCCTTCTGGGTATACGCTTGGGTCAATGCCTCGATTACATTAGCGAGCCTTTTTACCGTACTTTCGAGTGCTTCTTGGCGCCGGCGCAGGACTTGCACATTGTCAGCCTCCGAAAGGGTAGAGGAGGTACTTGTTAGGACTGGGCATTCTTCTTCGGGTACGTTTCATTGCTATTCTCCATGACCGCCTGGTTGGTTGGTGGTAGCCCCTGAGCTCCTAATTACTCTTCCTCTTACCATTGTGTTCGATCAATAAAAGATGCGATAGCAGTTTGATCCCACCAGGCGTGCCAAAATGTTGACGGTCGATTTTGGTAATCGGTCAACCAGAGGTTCTGAGAACGAAACTGCTATCAGATTGCATAAAGTGTGACATAATAGAAGAAGATTCAAGTGAAAGGAAGAGAAATCAAGGAGAGATTTTATCGTGGTTTGGCCAAAGTTCAGGTGACCCCTACATCCACGGTGATTGTATTTGCTTTTTTTTTTAGTATTTTTTGGCTATACAAACATATATCAAAGAATGTTTCAACAGAGCTTCTATATATTTTTTCTTTTTCTTATCTCTCTACTGTGGCTATCCCATCCCATTTATGTAAGTTGCGAGGGTTACAAATTATAATTTATCAATACAGGACAATGATTACATCTATGCTAAGTATTAAATGCTAGACGCTAAGTAATAAATGCTGGGTAAATCATTGTCAGATTCTGGGGGCTATTATGTGAGCTGATAGAGCACTTAAACTATATCTATAAGATGTTAGTTGTTTTCCTTGATGCGGAGGAGAGCTCGTCGTCGTTTCCGTTGATCAAGGTCTGTGAGCTTGCATCGTGTGATTTGCCACACGTCCCCTAACGACCTTACTTCGAGCTAGGCTGCACCTTTCTGCCTTGACACCCGATTCTCTTCAGCTGACCTTCTTTGCCCAACTTGAGAAATATCCATAATAGTTTTCTAATTTCTAAAGGAAATTTTGAGATATATCATTCACATTTTTCTTTGTTCTTTTGAGTAAAATAATGGGCTTTAAGGTTTTCATGATTTATCATAAATTTTTTCTTCATCATATTGAGTTGGCTTTTCATTTCTAAATAGGTTAGGGAAGTGGGTTCTTGTGTTGAAGCCTAGTCTACCCTATATTGAGATTCTGGAATATTTTTATCATAATTTATGCCTTGAAGTTTAACTAATTTTTCCTCTAAATCGGACTTTGAAAGTGAATCTATTGAATTTTTGGAAGCAATATTAGAAGAAGTTGGACATCTTGAAATAGTATTAAATCTTAGAATTCTATTAAATTTTAACGATACATCTCCTAATGGGTTTTTTGTTATTTGACTAATTGTTGAACTCTCTTCAATTTTTTGAGGCATAATTTCTAGTAAATTCCATTCTTTTATGAATGAAATGTCATCATGTTTTAAAAGTTTTGGAGTTAATATTGAAGATTTTTGAGTGTTGGCTTCTATGAGAACTATTTCTCCACGAGGTGAAGTTTTTAAAGCTTTAATATTGACATTTGTCTTAAGGACTTTGTTATGGCTTCAAAAGATTATGTCTACATGTTTTGTTCCATCTATCCATAATCCTTCTCTTGTTTTGATCACTAGACTTAGAAAATTATATATTTTTGGATCATTAAGGCTTATTATGTAATTTGGAAAACAATTAAAATATACTGGACCATTGCAAAGATTTGACTGATGATAGGCTAATATTGAATTTTTAAAGGTTATTTCTCTTGTATCTCTTAAGATTATAAGGACAGGAGTATATATCCCTAATCTATGGAGAGGTTTTGTAGCTACTTGAATTAATCCTATGTGTAGATAATTATAATGTTTTTTTTATTATCTGTCATAGGTTTTGAGAAAAGAGGTGTTGTGTCATAATTTTTTATCAATACTTAGATTATGCTCACATGTTGCAATAACAAAATCATGAAAGAAATCAAAAGTGCTTTTTTGATAAATTTGATTATCAGGTATTTTAGGTATATTCCAATTTTTGAGTTTTTGTTCTATGTTTGAAATTACTAATTCTTGACTATTAATTATATCTTGATTTTGTTGTTCATAGCTTGAGCTTTCTGAGCTAAACTCTTGACCTCTGGGTACTAGTTCCTTGTTCTTAGAGGATAGTTTTCTAATTAAATGTGCCATTATCACTCTAGAATTGTCTTTAATTACTCTTGAGTTGTCTTTGATTTTGGTTTACTCACTTCAGGTTTAGGTATATGAAATTACGAGATCACACCACTACGAGACCACCTACCATGGGACCACCTAACACGCCCTCTCCGCTTGACAAATGGCTGACCAACGTGCCTTGACAAAGAGGTTGACCAATGTAGTTGCACAGCAAGCTATACCGGTGCTAACCAACAAGTTATCAGAAAATAAAACCCTAAGTTTTGACCTTTACCATGGTAAATATTGACTCCTTGGATAACTATTGACTCCTTTATAGTAATTCCGATGCACCTAATCAGGTATCTATCGGACTTCAAGGCACTTTTGAAATCTATTTTGGACTTCAAAAAGACAAAAATAGTACTTTAATAATCAATAAGAGTCAAATTTCAAACCCATGTAGAATTATTATCCCTTATCAACCAAACTTTATTATCAACATGCTTCAAAAATTGAAACAACAGTGACAAACTTCTTCAAATAAAATAATAATAGGAAATCACTGCCCTTTAGAAGAAATAACAATAACTCATTTAGAAACTGCAATAATTGCCTCCCCATTCAAAATAGGAGTTCTTGAAAAAGATTGTCAAGATAACATAAATCTTTTAAACAAATAAAAAATGTACAACATCAAAATAATTACTCAAATATAGTCCTCCATACCATATCAACACAATTAGATCACGTAGAAAATTCAATAAATAATATTATAAACCAAATATCCTTCCAAAACCCTGAAAATCCAAAAAATAAAGCAAAATTAGAACAACCCATATTTAAACCTTTCTTAATGGCTCAAGAAGAATTAAAAAATATAAAG
>JANHAO010009315.1:0-18499 GCA_026873985.1 Saraca asoca
CTATTTTTCTACAAATTTGATATCTTCATTATCTTTCTGCATAATTGTTCACTTTTTACACGAAATTTACAAGTGATATAAATCACGATACATGTGTATACCAATCTCTAACGAGATAAGGGAAAGATCCAAACTTATTCCGCTTTCTTAGATTAATTCTAACTTGTCTAAATTGGGACCGACATAATTGTTTGAAGAGCTCCTTACTTCGCCATATCTCAGGTGTATTTAATTCCTCACAAAGTTGTTTAAATTAAAGCACTACCTAAGTGCCGTCAGATTCATAACGCTACGAACTCACAACCCCTATGTGAGCATGTGACTTACTATTAGGTAATGTCATACAAGTAGTCAAATTTTTCTGCAAGGAAGATCGATCTCATGGATATAATGTTGGGTCTCACACCTAATTATGCAAAAAAATAACTCCCAGCTCATAAAGAGAATTGAGAGTTGGGGGGCTGATGTTATGGGCATTTTTTGGATCGAATGAAATGGATCAGCAAAGGCCCAAAGAATCAGGACCAAGGCAAAAAGGCAAGATCAAACTCAAAATAAGGTCACTAAAATTGAGCTATGGATTGGGTAGCATAAACTCTCAACCTTCCACTGACCAAAGTAGCAGCAAGCTCCCCTCGGCATCATAGGAAATAGCCTACATCTAATAGATATAGTCTAAGTACTCTACCAACCCACAACTCAACCTCCAAAGTCTGACAATGATTTATCTCGCATTTATTACTTGATGTCTAGCATTTAATGCTCAACATAGATGTAATCATAGTTTTACAATGATAAATTACAGCTTGTAACCCTTCCAGCCTCTATAAATAGAGAGGGGGAGCCATAACATAGAGATAGAAAAAAAAAACATATGCAAAAACTCTGTAAAAATAGCCATTGATATATGTATTCTTGGTCAACTTGGAAAAGGCAACTGCTAAAAGTTAATATAATCATCGTAGATGTAGGGGTCATCTGGACTTTAGCTAAACCATGATAAAAACTCTCCTTGTACTCTTTTCCTTTCCATTGAATCTTTCTCTACTTTACTACAGTTTTCACTTCTTTAGTAGTAGTTTGGTTCTCAGAATCCCTAGTTCACCGATTGCCAAAATCGACTATCAACATATTACATCGGCATGTAGCATATGGCATGAAGGATTGGAATAAGACAAGGATACTTTCATGTTAGATATGTGTTAGTAAATGATACCCTAGAGACAATGGTTGTAATGGCATAGATACTACATACCTTAGCATGTTTAACAAAACATTATGTTTTTAGCCTCATTATCAATTTAGCCTTAAATATTTATATACTTGATATATGTATACTATCTTGGATAAAGTTCTTAAAGTTGTAATTGTGTATAAATAAATTATAATATAGATTGTAATTATAAGATAATTTGTACATATAGTTATAATTTCTAAATATCCTTAGTTATGGAATAATTTAGAAAATTGGATTGCAATTATTCATGAGTGAACCAACATATGTTATGCCCCATTCTTTGGAATAATGTAGTGATCTCATATATTATTTGATATGGAGATTTCTAGACAGACATATGGGCATATGTTAGAGAACATTGGCCTACCTTGGGAAACCATATGGATTGTTACCATTTGTTAATGGGCTTCTCATATGAAAGATGGTGAAAGTGATCCTTAGACTTGAGATCAACACAACACCATATGTATGGTGTCATGTACTTTGATTTTATTGTAGGCTTGCACTCTCTAAAGATTAGATACAGATAATTTTGGGTACACCAAAAAATACATGAAGGTAATGATTGATCAAGACATAATTTATCTTCCTTGGTAACAAAGGAAAGGTATTCTAAAAATGTTTTGTCAATTATGCTATGACCAAAATCATAGGCTTATGAATTGATTGATACATAAAAAATGTTTTACATACAATCAATTAATGATACATAAAATGAGTTTTATGTATGAAAGATTATGACGTGGCATATGGTCAAGACACTAGAACCATGCCCTTTCTCCAACTTGAATATCAAGAGATGATAGGATTGAATTACACACTAACACCTTGTCATGAAAGGTTTCATTTCCAAATAAGTCCATTCCTGCCATTTGGGTGGTCACTTGCTAGAAGCCAAGCATGATCTATGAATTTGTTTGGACAATATAGGGAATTAAGTTTGCATTAAAAGGAGTTTTGATTTAATTGAACTTGAAGAAACTTGAAAATAAATTCATTGCCAACAAATATGGAAGCCTAATGGGTTACACACAATAGAATCACTTTGATCCAAATTCAAAGGAAAAATAGAATGCAAAATGTTATGAATTCAAGTGTTGAATTCAATAAACCTCTTAGAAATTTGTAATCATTAATTAAGTGTTCTAATGTGATTAAAAGTGTTAATTAATCAAATATTTAATAATTTTAAAAGAGATTATAATTATTAAATAGTGGTAAATTTCTATAGTTGATTTTCAAATGTTAGACAACATTTATATCAACAATGGAGAAGATTTAAAATAGAGAAATGGTTCCTCACTTAGAAATTATTGTAAGTTAATTAATTAAAATAATTAGAAGATGATCACAATAGAGAGAACTAATGGATATGAACTCATAAGAAAGGTTTGGGCTTCTTGGACACAAAGGAAGGAGCCTTAGGCTACAAAGTGTGGTTCCTTGGGCAAAGGACATCAATAGCCATGCAGTCGATTCACCTTGAGTGGATGGCATAAGTAAAAGGTAACCCTAGCTTTTGTGTCACTCGTAAGTCTTCACACTCTTGCTTGCACTCCAAGCTCCTTTATAAAAGGAGAAGAGAGGCCAAACTGAAATATCAAGAATTCTAACATAAGAGTTTTAGCCTTAGCACAAGTGTTGTGCACCAACTCTCTTTTTGTGGTCTCACCTATCTCTTAGCATTTAAATGCTCAACTCTACCCTAGTGAATAATGATTCCTTAGAGTGCTAGCACCTCTTAAGCTATGTGGTTGTATTTCCCATTCTAAAAGTGAATATAACTTTGTAGATGCTTTAAATCAACTTGGCTCATGTGGATCACTATTAGTGTTGGAGACCAAATCTAAAGGAGTTGTTCAAACACAATTCGATGACATTAATCATGGGGCTTGTTCATGCAATTGCTTAGAGATTAAACTCAACTTTGAAGAAGGAGGATTTCGAGAAAAATTCTTATGAAGGTATAATTTAATCACTATTTTAAATTTACTTTGTTTTTGGATTAATATGTAAAAAACATGATCGGGGTTTAAGCAAAAATTGTAAATTTTCACTACACATACTTGGTCCTAATAATTGGTATATTTGTTATGCTTAGATCAATTTTTCCCAATTGTGGTATCAGAGCTCAGGTTGTTTTATATTAATTCATGATTAAGGATTTGATTGTTTAGTAATAAGAGATTATATGCATGTTGTAACTTGATTCCATAAGATCACAATTTTTGTTCAAGGTGTGGAATATTTTCTATAGAAAATATTTCTACATTCCAATGAGATTGCACTTGCATTTTTGAATGAAAAATACACTAGGGAGGAATTGACCAACTAACTTGTTGAAAAAGTGATTGTCTGACTAACTAGCTAGCCAATGATTTTGGCTAGCCAAAAAGCAAATTGGATGGATCAGTTGGCCATCGACAAGGACTGAACAAGCTTTAACCTTCTTTCTCCGATGGTGGTTTTCACCACTTTGATTGGTTATGATGACAAACAAGTAGCCCTATGATCTAATCACACAAATAAAACTTAGGAAATTAATTGCATTCACAACCAATTTTGAAAAATTTGCCTAAGTTATATTCATGTGATTATTGAAACTCTCCTTAACTTCTAAATTGATTTGAATATGATTACAAATTTATTGAAATAGTTTTTGAAAAATTTCCTTTTATTTTGATAATTATTATTAATTGATTGAAAATAAATTTGGAAACTTTTTTTAAATTATTTACTTAGTACCAATGTTTTGGAAAGTCACATGGAATTAATCAATTGAGTGATTTGGAATTAATGATGATTATTTTCCAAAAGAGATTGATTGTGATGTTTGTTGGTGGAGTCAAATTAGTCAACTTATTTAAATTAAGTGTTAATTAAATAACTTGAAACAAGCATGACCATAATTTGAATCAAATAGTTAATGTTCTATGCTTTCTTGTCTTATATGCCTCATTTATACTTGAGTGCATGGAAAGATGACTATAGACCAAAGGTTTTAATGAATATAATGTATATTCTATTTTTGGGAATTTGTGATGTGACTTCCACAAGAGAATCCTATGGATCCTCCAAAATTTAACAACAAAGATAAAAGAAAAAGAAGGATATTCATGCCACACTTAAGAAAAGATAAGAAGGGGAGTGATAAGTGATAGGTATGATGCCGCAAAGAGAACTCTTGATGTGATCTCCTATGGAGATATCCATGGATCTATCTCCAATTCAACAAATTCAACACTAAAATTGAAATGAAAAAGAATGATATTCATGCCACACTTTAGATAGGAAGAAGGAGAGTGATAAGTGATGAAATTAGACGCGGCAAAGAGTTATCTCTTTGATAAGTCTTCAAGTTCTACAAGAACCCTATGAGAGCACTTCTTGTTAGAAAACTCACTTCAATTTCCTTTCAACATTCTAGTCCCCTTCATTGCTTACATGTTGATTATGAGTTCTTCTTGATCTTCTTCTCTCATAAGCATGTATACTTTTTTTCGCATTTGTGATTCTTTCCCCAAGTCCATCATTTTTCATATTTACTCTCTCAAAATGTTGCATAGCTTTAAGAGTAAATTGACTTCATTGAGTTGGGACCCTCCACCTTCCATGTTTGAGTAAGAAATAAATTCTATAAAATAAATGTTAGGAAAATATTGATCTCACCAAATCACACCCTCACAAGTGTTTTTAATCATTCCACTTGTGTTTCTTCACACAACTAGGCTTTTACCCTTTATTGTGCTCTCACACACTTGCCTTTTACCACACCTATCCCCTCTTTAAAGTCCTATAAGAACTAAGTGACAAATCATTAAGTTTATATAATGTAATAATCAAAATCACAAAAAACTCAAATCAATAAAATGTGGCATGAACCACTAAGAACAATGAAGCAAGGAATGAGGAAGAAACACAAAGGGAATTGGATAGCACAAGGGAGGCAGGTTTTGGCCACAACAAATTTTTCTGAGTGTGTCAGAAAATTTTTAGGGTATTCTAATGAAAAATAAGGGAAAATTTCAAGCAATTGCACCACACTTTGAATTCTAAGCTAGTATTTTGATCATGCAATCCAACATAAACATATTCAAGTTAATTACAAAGGAAAAATGAATCAAAATAGCCAACTAATTTGGCTTGCTCTAAGCTCAAAAAGTCATATTTTTTTTTTGCTATCTTTCCAATTTTGTGACAAACTTGTTCTTTTGCTATTTGCTCTTTTCTTTCGCTTTTTTTATCTCTTGCACATTTTTTCTTTTATTCCTTTTGTTGCTTTTCTTGTCACACTATTTTTTTCTTTGATTTTTCCTTTCTACTATTATTTTCCTTTCCTTTCCTTTGTTTTTCTCAGCAATTTTCTTTGATGTCCAAAATTTTAATTTTTTCAGCACTTAGCACAACTTGGAGCACCCAACGACAATTAAATTCAATCACAATTGAAACCAATCAATTTCTAGTTATGTGTACTCAAAAAGAAGATGTATTTGTGCAAAACACAATAAAAAATTAAGCAAAGAAAACAACAAAAAAATTCTAGAGAAATTAAGCTCAAAGTTTCAACCAAGCAGGGGATACAGGGGTTAGGAAGCAAAACTTGTTGCACTTGTTAAGAGAAATGGTACCAAATCACACCAAATGAAGTATGATTCAATCCCACACTAATGGACACACAAAGACACAACAAAAGAAACTCAAACAAATTTACAAACATTTGGAATTCAATAAGAAAAGCAAAGACAAATCTGCAAAAATTTTAGTATGGCCTTTAACAAACAAAATAGAGAAATGAAATAGAAAAGTCAAGAAAATGCTCAACAAATTTTGATCAAACAAAATTAAGATCAAATACATAAAGTGAACAAATGAAACACAAAATTTTTATGCAAAATTAGATAAAAAAACTAGCAAAAAACTAAAGCTACAATCATAGCAAAAACTAACGCAAATTAGGCAGAAAGTTAAGCAGGAAATTGCACTCCATTGGACATTAATTAATCAACTAATTGAGCACAAAAATGTACAGAAAAATTTAGGGATATTCAGCACAAAATTGAAGGAAATTTTCAATAACAATAAGAGAAAGTTGAAGAGATATCATCTAAATTGGAAGAGCTGAAGCTCTAATACTAAATTAATATGATCTCCCATAAAGATGCCCATGGATCTATCTCCAATTTAGTACCAACATTGAAAATAAAAAGAATGATATTCACGCCACACTCTAGATAGGAAAAAGGAGAGTGATAAGTGATGAAATCAGGTTCCACAAAGAATAATCTCTATGATAAGTGTTAAGTTCTATTAAGAACCTTAGGAGAAGAAGCTCTCAAGAAGAAATACTCTTTAATTTCTCAAATTCATAAAATCTGAATGGTGAGAGAAATGTGCCTCCCCTCACATCAATTAGTCTCAATTATGGACTAGATTAAAGTCGTACATAGGCGCAACAAACAAACATACAAACAAGGCAAACAAATAAATAAGTTTAGACTAAACTAAAGCCAATACAATCGGCCACATAAATCCTACAAAGTGGCATCAAACATGACCCACAAACCAGCCAAATATTGGTCCAAATTTAGCCACCAAATTACAAAAAAAAAGAAGGCATAAAACAACTCAAAATTACTACCAAAATGGTCTCAAAGGTATCCCATAAAATAACAAAAAATAATAGCCTAAACATTGTGGCAAGGCCAATCTAGACAGAAACTCTAGGGCAACTTAACAATAAATTTGGAGACTTCAATTGAAGAATTAGGCACTGACCTCAACATAAAAGTTGTCAAGGTTTCTTATAGCTTTTCAACCATATAAAAATCAACCTAATCCAATAATTGGAGCTCAAGTTATAGCCTAAAACATGAAATAGTGTCAAAGCCTCAGTATTAAGCAATTAATTCAATGATACTCTGAATCATGACCAAATCACAAAATAATGTCAATTCACTGAATTAAACTTGATTAACATCCTAAGAAGTAGAGTATGAGAGAAAAAATGGGGAAATATTTTGCTTATCGAAGAACCCTTGATGTCCCCTTGAGTGACCCTTAAGTTTCCATCAACTCTTTTTGATAAATCTCAAGTTTTAGCAAGAACCCTAAGAGAGGAGCTCTCAAAAGGAAAAAATGACTTTTCAATTTATAAAATTATGTAATATGAATTGTAAAGGAAACAAGTCATCCTAAATAGCTATCACTAAACCAAATGGGCCAGAAACATAAGGCAAATAGGCCCAACAAAATACTAAATAATTTAGCCAAAAATAAAAAAAGCATAAACTATTACAAAAAATCCAAAAAACAAGCTACAAAAAATGAACCAATCAGCCCTTACAAAGTGGAGCCCTAAATTAGCCCAAAATACATACATTTTCAGTTAGCCTAAATAACCTGAAGATGATGGCAACTTATTGCCATGTTGAACGCTCCATGTTGCTTAGGTGGCTCCACTGATGACATGGCTTCAATGCAAATGACACTTGACCTTCCCAAGCCACCCTCTTCATATTTACTCCAAATATGTTGACACAATGATGTGATCTCCCTTGGAGTTGCCCATGGACCTTCTCCAATTCAGCTTAATTCAGCATTAAAAATTGAAATAAAATGAAGGATATTCATGCCACACTCTAATTAGGAAGAAAGAAAGTGATAAGTGATGAAATTATATGCCACAAAAGAGGAAACTCTTTGATAAGTCTTCAAGTTCTATCAAGAACCCTAGGAAAGGAACTCACACAAGAAGGAACACTCTTCAATGTCTAAATTAATCATATCTGAAGGTAAGGAAAACATACCTCCCTTAATAGCAATTAGACTTAATAATAGGCTACATTAAAGCCTCACACTATCCCTACCAAACAAACATACAAGTTAGCCAAATAGATAAACAAGTGTAAACCAAACATAAGGCCAAAAACATCAACCAAAAAAAATAACCAAAGGTGGCATCAAATAGCCCACCAAACCAGCCACAAAATGGTCCTAAATCAGCCACCAAAATACAAGAATAAAAAGGATCAAACAACCCTAAAATAATACCCAAAATGTCTCAAAAGTGGCCCATAAAATAACATAAAATAATAGCCCAATACATGCTCAGAAATAAACCAAAGTGACTAGCCATGTTGCTATCCAAAAGGCCTACATATGGCTATCCAAAGTGATGCCTAAATGTCCCTTAAGTGAATGGCAAAGCTTCCAAGCAAATGACCCTTGAACCTTTAAGTCTTAGTTTCTCATGTGAGCTCCAAAATGTGTATGACAGCACCCTTGGATTGTTTGATGAAGCATGGATGTGGCAACATTTGATGAAATGGCCTTTGAATAGCCCCCTTCATTCTCCTTACCTTGTCTCTTTATAGAGTGTCTCCTTGGTAGACTCAAAACCTCTTGGTGAGCCTTAGGTTAGTCTCCCATTTTCACATCACAAAAGCCCTGGAGAGCCTCCCTAATCCTTTTAATCTTAGTCCTAGTGATAGGACCATCAGGAATGTGCAAAGGCTCTTGGTGATCTCTTGAATGGCCCCTTGAGTTTCCATCATTCCCCCTCTTTGCAAAAGGATTTCACCTCAAATGTTGAAGACCTGCATCAAAACGAGAAAGATTAGAAACATTAAAGGTAGTACTGGCATTATATTCATCAAGAAGACCCAACTTATAGGCATTATCATTGATCTTTGCCACGACTTGGAATGGGCCATTGTCTCTTAGGCCGAGTTTGGTAATTCTTTATGCTAGAAATCTCTATTTTCTCATATGCAACCAAACCTAATCCCCTGGCTCAAAGATAACCTTCTTGCGCCCTTTGTTGTCCTATTATGCATATTACTCCATTCTTTTCTAAATGTTGTTCCTCAATTGTTCATGTAGATGTTATACAAATTTGGCTTTCTTCTTTCCATCTAGACTAGCACATTCCTTAATAGGCTATGGCAATAAATCCAAAGGAGTTAGCAAATTAAAACCATAGACAACTTCAAATGGAAAAAAATGAGTAACCAAATTTAGAACCTTTTTTTAGCCTTGCTTTAAGGCTATTTTCCCCATTAATTTCCTTTATCTTTCTTGTGAATTAAGACTTGGATTTGTATTGTTTTGTGGGCTTTTTGGCAGCCTAATTTGCTGCCATCTTTGTTGGCTGAGTTGTTTGGCCTTTTTTTTTTTGGTCTTTTTAGTTTGTTTCCTTAGTTATTTGTTTGGGTGTTTAGTTGGGCTTGTTAGGACTTGAACCTAGCCCATTTTGGAGCCTAATTGCTATGAGGGGAGGCATGCTTCCCTTAACCATTCAGATTAGACAAATTGAGAATTGAAGAGTGTTCTTCTTTCAGCAAGTGCTCTCCTAAGGTTCTTACTAGAACATGAAGACTTATCAAAGTGTTTTCTTGTTTGTGGTGTCAATCATCATCACTTATCATTCTTCTTCTTCCTATCTAGAGTGTGCATGAATATCCTTCTTTTTCTTTCTATTTTTGGTATTGAATTGCCGAATTGGAGATAAATCCATGGGCATCTCCAAGGGAGTTAACATCATTTTGGTATCAGAGCTTTGGCTCTTCCAATTTAGGTGATATCTCTACCTTTTCCATGTTTTTTACTTCAGTTTTCCTCTCATTTTCATGCTTAACATCTTTGAATTTTGTCACACATTTTTTAATTGAATTGTTTGATCAATTGATGTCCAAATTAGTTGTAATTGCATACTAAAAAAATTCTATTGCTGTTTGGTGCTGATGAGTAAATTTCCTTCAGTTTTTAAGCTATTTCTTCATCAATTTTATGCAAAAAAAATTTACAATCTTGTTGCACATTAAATGTTTGATGTTAGCTTTGTTTGAGTTAATTTTTTCTGCTTAATTTGCTTCATTTCAATTTCTTTTCCTTACTTATTTTAGTGAAGGTTTTGTTGAAATTTTTGTAGAATTTTGCTCTTATTCTTTGTTGCATTCCAAGTGTTTATTGATTTATTTTAGTGTCCATTTGATTTATTCTTGTGTGTCAACTTGTGTAGGACTGAATTACACAACATTTGGTGTGATTTTGAACCATTTTCTCCTATAATTGCATCAAACCTTGCTACTGTCCCTATTTTTCCCTTACTGGTGAAAACTTTGGCCTATAATTCTCTAGAATTTTTGTTGCATCCTAGCTTGTTTTGATTGTATTTGCACCTTATACATATTCTTTTTCAGTACACATAATTGAAAATTGATTTGTGCCAACTGTGGTTGAATTAAAGTATCTTTTAGGCTGCTCAAAATTTTTGCAAAGTGCTGAAATATGAAAAAAAAAATTTCTGGACAGCATGTTCTTTGGTTGAGTAAAACAAAAGAGAAGTGAAGAAACAAAAGTAGAAAGGCAAAAACAAAGAAAAGAAAAGTGTGACAAAGGAAGGAAACAAAGAAAAACAAGAAAGAATCAAAGAAAAGAGCAAAAAAAAATCACAAAAAAAGACGAACACGTGCTGTCTAATAAAGAGAAATTTTCTACAACTTTTTGAGCTGAGTCCTAGCCAATCTAGAGAGTTGTTTTGAGTCAATTTTCTTTGTGATTAACTTGAATATGTTTTTGTTGGATCGATTGATCATATTACAGGCTTAGAAATTAAATCATGGGGCAATTGCTTGGATTTTTCTCCTATTTTTCCTTGAAATACCCTGAAATTTTTCTACAATGTTTCTGAAATTCCTGTTGTGTTTCTTATGCATTCCTTTCTTCTTTGTATTGCTAGTTCATGCTAAATTTTAGGGACTTGACAGTGGTTTTGATTGCAACTTTGTGTAAACTCCAAGAATTGTCACTTAGTTCTCGTAGGACTCAAAGTAGAGGACTAGAGTGGTAAATGGCAAGAGTGTGTGAGAACAATTAAGTGTAAAAGCCTAATTGTGTGAACAAACATGCGTGGAGTGATCAAAACACTTGAGAGGGTGTGAATTGGTGAGGTCTATATCTTTCCTAACATTTTTTTTGTAGAATTTTATTTATGCTCAAAGATGAAAGGTAGTGGATTATAACTCAATGAAACCATGTTCACTTTAAGAGCAATGCAACAACAATTTGAGAAAGTGAATATGAAGATTGATGCCCTTGCTAAAAGAAACATAAAGGAGGAACACAAAATATAATCTCATGGAAGAAGAACTTCTTCCAAGGTTGCTCATCAACCAAGTTCCTCTTTGAAGACAAATGGGAGCAAGAGACAAGTTCAAAGGGATGCCAAACCTTTCAAGAAGCCCTTGGCCAAAACTTCCTCAAGATCTAAGGTAGAAGATTCAAAGTTCAAAGGCAATGTTAAAGTCCTGCAAAGACCAAGAAGCATCAAATGCTTGAAGTGTTTGTATCATGGCCACTATGCCTTTGAATGTCCCAAGAAGTCTCTTTAAATGGTGAAAAGAGCATTACAACCAATCAACATGTGGATGAAGGAGAGGCTCTTGTTGTGAAACAAATTTTAAATGCCCAAGTTAGGGAAGGGGTTGAAAAGCAAAGAAAGAATATTTTTCACACTAGATTCCATGTACAAGGCAAGGTTTGCAATGCAATTATTAATAGGGGAAGTTGTACAAATATTACTAGCATAATGATGGTGGAAAATTTAGCCTTCCCTACCTTAGATCATCCCACTCCTTAAAAGCCTCAATGGTTGAATGAAAGTGGGGATGTAAAAGGTATCAAAACAACTATTAGTCTCATTTTCTATTGGGCAGTATAAAGATTAAATCTTATGTGATGTTGCACCTATGCAAGTTACCCATATTGTGCTTGGTAGGCCATAGCAATTTGATAGAGATGTCATACATGACGGATACCTCAATCGGTATAGCTTCAAGAAGAACAACAAGACCATCAACCTTGTATCCCTCACCCCTAAACAAATTTCAAAGGATGAAATAAAGAGAGAAAGGAAAATAAGTGAAGAAAAAAAGAAAATGAGTGAAGAAAAAAAGTGGAGAAAAGAAGATGTTATATGTGAAAATAGATTCATCTTGGATGGACATGTGAGGAGCCTAAGAGTGACAAAAGGACTGGTCAGAAGAATTGTCTATATCGCTACGCCTTCAATCTGTGTTGCAAGTGCGACCCCTTGGCTCAAACTCATGCTTGATAGAATGAGTTTGACATATCCTTCCTGATGATGTGTACGACCCTAGATTGTGTGATTCAATCAGCGAAGCACGACTAGTGATATGGGGCTCGCCAGATAGAAAACTAAGTCATACCCTACCCCAACAGATAAATGAGGCCCGCCTGTAAAAGACAATCTGCAGTAGCCAAAAAAAGAAATTTAGTTTGTATATTTTGTCTTGTACAATAAATGTTGATGTAACATATTTACTACACATGTAATTACTATTGTACCCTCCTTCCTATTATAAATATGAGGAGGGAGCCTCCTGTGAAAGAGAGAAAGAGAAGATCTACGCTAAAACTCTATTAAAACTGAGACTGAATATTGTAATTTTGTAGAAATACCATCCAAATAACACGCTACCATGGACATAGAGTCCAGTGATACTCAAATTTGGTCGAACCACGTTAAAAACCCTATGTCTCTTTCTCTACTCTTCCCTTCATCTTTGTTTATTTTGTTGTTTTGCCGTGCTTGAACCGGACAAAGGCCAAAGATCTCGTAAGAATCCCCCCATTGGTCAGAGTTTGGCTCCTTACCAAAATTTGACGTCAACATTTTTGATGCTGTCTGTGGGGATCTCACCGACTTTGGTTCGTTTCCTGCAGCAATGGCCAAGGGAAGGGCCACTAGATCTTTAAATGCACAACCCTATCTTTCGGATGGTCATGTTTCGATAACAAACTCATCTATTGCTCCTGTCGTCAGAGCAACTATTGGTATCCCTCCAGCTAGCTCAGTACAACCTATTCTTGCCGCCAACGGTGTCAATAGGGTGCAAACCTGACTTCAGTGTCAAGAGAAACTTGAACACATGATGGGAGAGATGGTTAGAACAGTCACAATTTTAGTGCAAGCATAGGCCAAGAATGTGCAAGGGTGGCTTGAAACCGCTGCACCTAAGGTTGAATGCTCCTATGAAGCTAATCAGGAGTAGACTTCGCAAGACCATCTACATGGTTGGAACACTGAACCAAACTACCAAGTCTCAAGCCAAGGACTAGGGGGCTTGGACATTTTGGTAGAAAACCTCCTTCAA
Organism: Saraca asoca; assembly: GCA_026873985.1. NCBI lineage: Eukaryota > Viridiplantae > Streptophyta > Magnoliopsida > Fabales > Fabaceae > Saraca > Saraca asoca. The sequence goes on from JANHAO010009315.1 coordinate 13,414, forward strand.
AGAGTCAAGCATTTCGAGGAGCACCCTTAGGCTCGAAATGACCAAGGTCACTTTAGGGAGCAAACCCAATTCTCTAAAGAGATTTTGGAGGAACCCTTCCCATGCAAGCTCAAAGTTTTAGCTATTCTGCTATATGACGGAGACAGTGACCTGTACAACCATTTGGACCTATTCAACATCCAAATGGATCTACAAGTTTGCAACCCCTTAGTTAGGTGTTATGTGTTCCCTGCCACTTTGGATGAAGTTCTTCAAATGTAGTTCAAGAGCCTCCCAGCTCATAGCATTAGCAATTAGGAGCAGTGCCAAGGAAAGTTCATTGATTAGTACTGAGCACTGAGGAAGTAACTCACACCCTCGTGCCACCTTACCACGGTCTTCTAGGGTAAACATGAAATGCTAAAAGAGAATATCGCCCACTTCAAGCATGAGGTCAACAACATTAAAAATCCTTCGAATGAGGCTATCCTAACTACCGTCTCAGCGGGACTCCATAGAGATAGAAAGCTATTCAAGAGTTTGTACAAGTCCTTAGTTAGCAACTTGGGTGAATTTTATGAGCAGGCTATGAAACAAATCATATGGGAAGAGACTTTTGGTCCACAAAAAACCAAAGCGAGTAGCTCAACTCAAAGCAAGAAAAGGAGTAACCGCAAGAATGAGAATGACAACCCTGAGTGCTAGTTAGCTAAGAACAGCAAGGATGAATGACCCCCATTTTCAGGTCATCACAGCACCTCCAGCATCTTGTCAGATGCTCAAGACAAGATTTTTGCAATGGAAAGGGACAAAGAGGATTTCGGAAAGCCTTTACCTTTGAAGACTCCCGGCAAGTCCAGACTTAATCAAAGGAAGTTCTGCACATACCACAATGAGTTTGGGCATGTTACCTCAGAGTGCTGGGCACTGAGAGATGCTATTAAAGATCTCATCAAAAGAGGTCATTTGCATGACTACGTTGTGTAGCCTTCTAAGCAGCGGCTTGGACCGTCTCGACAAGATCCTAAGGAGGAGTAGTCTCTCACTATTAGGATGATCTTTTAAACTTTGTACTCTTTTGTAAATTATGTAAACATTTTGAATACAACTACTGATTTTTAATTTTTCTTCCAATAGGTGATTCACCTAACTGGCACCCTCTTTATTTGGGCACAAGATTGCCTCGGCCACAAGATCGGCCACCTTTTTTATTTGGGCACAAGATCACCCCAGTCATAAGATCGACCACCCTCTTTATTTGGGCACAAGATCACCCTGACCATAAGATCGATCACCCTTTTTATTTGGGCACAAGATCACCCCAACCGCAAGATCGGCTAACTTTAATTTTGCAACTCTCATGTGAACTTATCCATTTGGCCATGAGATTGGCCCGAGCTCGAGATCACTCACTTATTAATTTCGCAGCTCTCATATGAACTCAATCATGTCACAGCTTTCACGTGAACTTATTCATTTGGCCACGGGATCGGCCTAAGCATAGGATCACTCACTTATTAATTTCACAGCTCTCATGTGAACTTATCTTATTATTTCATGATTCCCATAATAACTTGTCTATTTATTTGGCCATAGGATTGGCCCAAGCACAAAATTGCTCTAACTCGCAATTCATGCTATCTTCTGATTATACACAAGTGGCACAGATTATTCAAATCAAAATGTTTATATGAGAAACAAAAATAAAAAATAGAAATTGCAAAAAGAAGCTTAAGCTTTATTCATTAAAAGACCTTAACGAGATAGATACACATCAGAAACCTCTAGATATAGCTGACCAAAATACAAAGGGAAAAACCTATGACTAAAGAGAGATCGACCACAAAAGGTTGTACTCTGGCTGGCTAGAGCTTGTGCACCACCAAGGCCTTCAAATTTCCCTTCCAGTGCACAATTAGCGGCAGCATTGCAACTCCTTATTCCTTCGGCCACCCACTCCTGATGAAGCAAGCAAATTAGAAAATGCTAGGAGCTTGGCTGGCCGAACAATTGCCTCATGGCGGAGCTGAGAAGACACAATCTGAGATCCATATGAGATCTCTCCATGTTATCGGGGAAGCTGAACCTTACAAGTTCTTTATGCAGCAGGCCATACATGCCTCTATGGAAGGCCAAAGTGCTAGAAACGATGGTGGTTTGTCAGGAAACTCTATGGTTTGCTTAATGTAGTAACAAAAGGGATTGCCTTTCCCTTATGTAGAGCCAGGGTTGGCTCCATCAAAGGATCCAAATCTTTTTCCCCAACCGTCATCATTTATGGCCTCGAAAAAGGCTAAGTTTAACTCAACAATAACTACCAAACATGTGCCATAAGAAACATGGCCTAGAGCAGATGAAACAATAGTCTCGAGAGAAGACTTTGACTAATTAGAAATCGAAGAGTCTCAACTCCTAGCCAGCAGTGTGAGCTGAGAGTTGGGGGGCTTATGTTATATGTGAAAATCAGTTCATCCTGGATGGACACGTGACGAGCCCGAGAGTGACAAAAGGATCGATCGAAAGAACTATCCGGATCGCTATGCCTTCAATCTACATTGCAAGTGTGACCCCTTGGCTCGAACTCATGCCTGACAGAACGAGTTTGACATATCCTTCTTGATGATGCGTACAACCCTGGATTGTGCGATCTGGTCAGCAAAGCACAACTAGCGACATAAGGCTCGTTAAACAGAAGACCAAGTCATACCTTGCCCCAACAGACAAATAGGGTTCGCCTGTAGAAGATAATCTATAGTAGCTAAAAAAGGAGATTTAGTCTGCATATTTTGTCTTGTACATTAAATGTTGATGTAACATATTTATTGCACATATAATAACTATTGTAACTTCCTTCTCTCTATAAATATGAGGAGGGAGCCTCTTGTGAAAGAGAGAGAGAAGATCTATGCTGAAACTCTACTAAAACTGAGACTGAATATTGTAACTTTATAGAAATACCATCTGAATAACATGCTACCATGGATGTAGGGTCCGGTGATATCCAGATTTGGCTGAATCACATTAAAAACCCTGTGTCTCTTTCTCTGCTTTTCCCTTTGTCTTTGTTTATTTTGTTGTTTTATCATGCTTGAACTGGACAAAGGTCAGAGATCCCGTAAGAATCCCCTCATTGGTCGGAGTTTGGCTCCTTACTAAAATTTGACATCAATAGAAGAGAACAAAGAAAAAAAAAAGAAGTGAAGTGTGTTTGCAAAGATTAGTGACATTAGGTAAGCCATGTACATGGTTTGGCCTATGCTTGGTCTTGCTTGCAAAGGAGCTTATTTGAATTTTAACCATGAAACTCATCTTTCTCCTAGCATTTGTGAGACAGTTTTGTAGGGCTATGACAAAATGTTCTCCAAGGACATACCCCACGACTTATTATAATCAAGAGAAGTAAAGCAATATGCACAATAAGCCAGCAAAGTGTTTGAACTAGGCAATTCTAATGTTAGTGCTAATTTTAATATTCCTAACCTCTCTTCTTTTAATGTAGGTTTTGATTTGAGAATGAATCATTTTCAAGAGGGAGGGAGTGATATGAAAATAGGAGACCAAGCTAAGACTCATTAAGAGGGTTTTCATCTACCAAGGGACCATTCAAAGGATTAATAAACAAATAATATTACTATTTTTATTTCCTCTCATACTTTGCCTTTCTTGAATGTTAATTGAGTTTATTTTAGTGAATTGGCCTTGTTTCATGATTTGGTTATAATTTGGAATTTAATTGAATTAATTGCTTAATGATAGGGTTTTGACCCTATTTCAATTTTTGGCTATAACTTGAGCTCTAGATGTTAGATTAGGTCAATAATTATATGGTTGGAAAGCTAGAGAAAGCTCCACAACTTTCATGCTAAGGCCAAAGCCCAGTTCTATCATTTGGAGTCTTAAAATTGACTATCATGTTAACCTAAAGTTTTTGTCTAGATTTGACCTTGTACAATGTTTGTGCTATTATTTTGTGCTATTGTATGGACCACCTTTGAGACATGTTTTGGCTTTGTTTAGGGCTATTTTTTGCTTTTATTTCCCTTATTTTTTTTGATCCATTAAGACTTAGATATGTGTTGTTTTGTAGGCTATTTTGTAGTTGAGAATTGAAGAATGTTCTTCTTTTAACAAGTGCTCTCCTAGGGTTCTTACTAGATAGAACTTGAAGACTTATCAAAGTGTTTCCTCTTTGTGGCATCAATCTTCATCACTTATCATTCTTATTTTTCCTATCTAGAGTGTGGCATAGATATCCTTCTTTTTCTTTCAATTTTTGGTACTAAATTGTTGAATTGAAGATAGATCTATGGGCTTTTCCAAGGGAGATCACATCAATTTCCTTCATAAGGAAATCACTTAGAGAGCTTTCAAGCACACACAGATTATTTTCTTTAAATAGAAACCCATCATGCCAAAAATATTTGCTAAAAGCCACAATACTTGCCAAAAATATATGTATGATATAAATAATGATGTATGTATGACATAGACTAGTAAATGTACATATGCCTAGGCTTTATATGTATGATATAAATGTGATGTATATATAATGTATACGAGTGTGTGAGACCTTTAATAGTTAAACCTTGGACTAATTGAAAGATCTGTCACTAATTTAAGCTACATGTTGAGAACATAGTCTTATGCCACCCATGAAAATAATGATAATCAGAGATCAATTTCGTGATAACTTGTTGGCCTTAATCTAGGTTATGCTACATTTTTCATGTTATTATTATTTGAAAATATTCTTAATTGATGGTTTCACCTTAAAAAACATGCATGGTTTGGAATGACCTTTTTTGATTGACTGTATATTGTTTGGGAATATATAAGTTTCACTTTGAACATTAATAGCAAGGAGTTGTTAATGATGGTTGATGTGATAGATAATAAATGATAGAGAGTTGTCAACCTAATGACTAGGTGTTATATGGAGACGTAATTGGCGCCAAAAGATGTTGATGTCGAAATTCGGTTAGTGTACGGAAACCAAACTCTAGTCAACGGGATGTAGAGTTTAGGAATCAATGCTACTCTTGAAGTGTTATGGAGGATGACCCGGAGGAAGAGGGAGAAGGAAAGACAGTATTTTTAATGTGGTTCG